>DWCF01003201.1:0-20481 GCA_018230265.1 Delias oraia | reverse complement strand
TGTCTGGGTATAAACGTAGTCTAGAATCTAGATACTAGTCTAGTCTAGTCAATAGCTAGATCCTCTTGAATTATTCAAACTGTTTCGAATTTGCTCGTTCTATGGAGACTTATATTATGTATTTGTATATTTCCCTAAAAGTAGGAGTTCGTTGATCATTGTCTATTTGTTTTTTGAGTAATCTTTCCATCAATCTGCATATTTGCTTCAAAGGGCTCGCCGTTACTAAGTGGGTTATAAAATGCAATTGAAAAGGTTGCATCATTTTCATTGTTTGTGTTAGCTTTGCTCGTGTACACAGTTGAATGCAATTAAAGCCTTATGTCGCGTCTGTTTGATGCATGGGTTTGTTTTTCACCGCAAACGAACAATTACCCAACAAGAGATTTCCCTTCGTCTCTTAGTAATCATTTTGTACTATTCACGCTTGTTGCGACTGATAGACCGTTGCGATTGATTACTGATGATGAGTGAGAGCCTCATATTGACATGCATTATTTTTTATTTGTTTTCATTTTGCGTCTTTATCAACGCATATCTTAGCCTACGATTTTACAACTCAAATGAACTCAATTCTTGTATTGTATTGAAAGAAATAAAGAAAAGTCATTCATCTGCCGGCCTTTGTAGAAATTACTATGAACTACCAGTGTATATTGCATTCAGTCAAGTGAAAAGTGACAGTGCTTGGGTGTATGCCTCACCATAAGCGATGAAGCGCCGGTTATTAGCGTCCTTCATACACAAAGAGAAAAAGTTGAATGAAACATTGTATTTGCTGCCATAAACGCGAAAGGTTAATTGAATAAGAGGTATGAGACGCTTCATTCGTTTCGAAATAATCTTCTCATTATGCTATTTTTACACCACAATACCGTAATGTTATTGGAATACGCATGAGCGTTGTCGGTTTGCGTAACACGCGTTCGTTGCGTGGCGCTATCCAATATACATTCCTAGTACCATTTCTTGATACCTATCTTGAGCGATTGTAATTTGTGCGGTAGTTGGCGAATTGAAGCTTCGGAATGCCATGACGGTATAGCTTCGCCTTGAGGCTTTTTCGTTTTATTTAAACAATTTGCCTTCCTGAAGCTCCTTGTACTGTAATATAACTTTTGATAGGTACGTCGATCGGTAGAAATAATCGGTGAGTCCCTGCTTCATCTTTTTCTTCTAACTCGAAAAATTTAAATTGTATCTCAAACATAGGGAAGTTTAATTTTTACCTTTACCGCTATCATAGTTGAAAGCGAAATAAATTATCGACGAGCTGTGCTGAAGCATATGTTGACGTACTAATTGGGCCAGCTCTTTCGAAGTGATACCACGGGCTCACAGAATACTCCAGGTGAAATGGTAGTTTTACTTGAAACGATGTTTCGCTGAGTGAATTAGAAATGCCGCTTAGAAGACCCACCTGCTGTTAAAAATCGTTGTTAAAAAATAGTCAAATTAAAATTTGGCATACTTACTCTTAACGTGAGATTCGTCCAGATTCTATTGTAATATAAATGTTCGTTAACAGGTTGGTAAGACAGGGGGTCTTGTAATCGTTACCAATGCCAAACTCTTGCGTTTAGTTGGGTTGCCGTTAATATTATGGTGGATAATGTCAGCGCGCCGAGCGCACAAGCCAACAAGCACAAACACCGCACGCAGCAATTATCTTATCACAACAAGAATCTCGATCATCATCCATCATGCAAAGCCGTGTTGCACAGACGCGCTGCGTACACCACCTCAGGGCTGCCAATGCTATTACATCAACGAACAATATCTAAAACTATTTCTCATAATGTTCAGTTTAATTTGGTGCCTTTTGCACTACGAAATTTCCCTATGCTATGAGTACGTTTGATTTGATAAGCAATCAGCTAGATCATGTTTTTCTTTCCTTATATAGTCTTCCTTCTTTCAAAGAGACAGAACAGCGAGTAATCCTCCCATCGTAATTAATCATTTTTAATTAGAATATGCAGCCTTTATTAGCAAACTATTCGACCCAACAGCGACGATCCACACACGGCAGCCCTGCGTGTAAAGCACGCCAGGTGCCCGCGTCAGTCGGGCGTGCGGCTGCGCAGTTCCGTCTGTGCTCCTTACCGCTTCTGGGAACATGCGGCCGCTGTTTGGCGCGTTCGGTGCGTTCTACTTTGTTGGAGAACAAATGCCTAACTACGAGCTCAATTTATAACAGTGAAGACACTATTTTCGTAAACTATATTAATTTTATATAATAAATACTATTTATAATATTATGTATCTCTTCCGGTGTCGTCAATTTAGTCCGATACGTCTTGTAGTCCAAGGATTATCCTTTTTTAATTGCAAGTCGCGTTATAAACATGCTCGTAGTAAATTTATCAATGTCCACAATTATTCACTGAAACTCCCAAAGTTACTTAGAATTTTTTGAAAGTTGAGTTCAAAAACAAGATAATTAAAGATTATGTATCAATCATTTGAATAACCGCTGTGGTGCTGTTTGAATAATTATCATGTCACGTTTTACTAAACTTGAAACTCACGAATGAACGAATAAGGATTAGGACTCCAAAACAAGTTTCAATATTATCGTAGGTCCTATATTTTATACTCCTCCATCAAAGTGGTGTTGTGGTTGTGATGCGCTAGAAGGTAATTTGCATATTCTACGGCGTGCTTGGCCGGAAAACGCTGAGACATATAAAAGATCGCAACTAAAAGCCACCATTACGCTCCTTGTGATAACGCAGTTTGAATGTAACGTGTTAAATTAGATGTATCTAGGTTGATGCAATTTCGTAATAGCTTTGGTGAGCCCGTTTTTTCTAGGTCTTTCTCAATTTGCACATATGAGCCGGCAACACAATCAAAGCGCGAACCGTGGCGCGGTTGTGCATGGGCGGGCTGTGTTTTCTTACCAATTTTAAGACCCACCTGCTCTGTTGTGCGCTATAGCATTAAAAACTATTTTTCCTGTTACGGGAAGGGTCGGTCATTTTAGCCCTCGTCTCAAAATGGACACCATGAGCAACATCCTGTCGTGTCGAGTTCGAAAAACACCTTTTCCGGTAGCTACTGGTTTCGCCGAGGTTTTTATTTTGTTTCGCCGCCCGTGCACACGACGTGTTCGTGATTTCAATTGAGCCTCAAAGAAGTGCGGTTGCACTGTTCGAATCGTCTATAATTAGCAATAGTAGCAGACGGCCTCAAACGATTGACCCCAATCCGGCCCTAATGCCCATCGCTTCGTAGTATTTTTATCACTCGCTCCTTATTCAGCCTACTTTGTATATTCGCTGATACTCTATCCCTTCATCATGGGTAGTGCACATTATAAATCGAAGCACGAATCACTGAAGTGTATCAAGTGCCTTTATCTTTAAATAATTGATTAAATTGATGTTTGACTAGGCTGTTACGTCTTACATAAAGCGTGGCGATAAACAGTTCGCGCGTATACAAATTGTATCTTTATCCACGAAACTGTACATTGAAACACATTATTTATAGAACACGTGACACACATTCGGGCCGTTGCGTAACTTTATCAGTGTTGTCTGTTTTCGATTTACATATTTCGATTGAAAACGTTCCAGGCTACGGTGTGTGTATGTGTACAAATGATTTTGAGGGCTGGCTTTTAGTCGCATGTCGCTTAGGTAGGGCAAACGGCGCCCACTGTGCTCCGGCACCTCGCCTCTCTTCGTGTCTCTCATCTTGGGCCTCGCTCCAAGGCGCTCGCCAAAGAGAATAACTTGACAGGATTACGCTTTGTTTATGAACAAATAAAAGGATAAACAGGTGCTGCGCAAAGAGTCTGATAAAATTGCGAAACGAACGCTCCGTGCGAGTTTTGCAAGATCTCTCTCCACCCGGGTTACATCAGCGGCGTTATGTTTATTCGGGACTTTCACAATTAGTCTACGAGCTTCGCTGACCCGATTTCCGACAGCTCAACCGCACAACGCTACTTCGGCCGTTTTATTTCCCCTTTGATCGTTAACCGCGATACTTTGTAATGTCATGTTTGTTTTAACTGAACCGTTCCCCTTTTTTCCAAGACCTCTTTTATGTTTTGCTATTCATTACAGACGGTTTGGTCTCAGGCCAACTTCTCTTTACAAATAAACATGCGGCACACTAAAGTTTTACACTTTTATTTTTTTATAAGTAGTAGTAGGCTCGTTTCTTAAATATACCAAATAATTTATACGTCTTAAGGCATTTTAAATTTCGACGTAGGTTTATTTTTTAATGAAAATAGGGAGGCAAACGACTTCCACGGCAATGGAATTTTTTCCAAAGCTGATAAAGCTTTGCCGCGCAACAGTTATTCCATACAGCTTATTACATTATGCAAATGAAATAGCGACCACTTCCTCGGACCCAGAAGATGCGTGCATAGAAACTTTTATCAACATCAAACGTCGCGTTATGCTAATGCGCAGTTATTGTGTGTGCGGTTGGCTTGGCTAGGGCGTGACCTGCGATCACTAACAATAAGAATAGAGTGCTGAAGGAAAGCTGGCCCCGATGCGCCACTGGAGCGGACACGTGCTCGGCAGAGACAGGTTGTCCTACTGCAGTGGAATGAGCTTCCATGCTTCAACTCGCAAAAGCCATAAGAGCAAGAGCGCCATGCTGAAGTGATACCACGGGGTCACAGAATAGTCAGCGTGAAATAGTAGTTGTATTTGAAACGGTGCTTCTACTGTTTTTCGCTGAGTGAGTGAGAATAAACATGGCGCTTATGTGGCGTAAGAAGCCGGCAGCACAACCAATGCGCGGACGATGGTGCAGTTGTCCATGTGTGGAGGTATTTTCTTACCACATGGGAGGCCCACCTGCTCCGTTGTCCGCTATACCATAAGAAAACGTAATGGCTGGCTGGGTGCTCCCCTCTCGACTTCCGAGTATTTCTTTCAAGTGTAGTTCACCGTCCGGCCGCTTAGGCGGACGTCTGTTCCGCGACTGCCCAAGTCGAGGTTCGTGTCTCGCTGGAGACACACTTACGGTAAAAAAAATTAAATATAGTGTCGTTTACGCAGTTTGAAAGGTCGTTTGCCAACGTTGCAGGCTATTGAATTACGATTTCAAAAGCTAGTTGTGGAGTCGTTACGGCTTCCACCACATCGGTTCGGACCGCCATAAAGCAACTCGTTTTCGCGGCCCGTCCGCGCAACTAAGGCTTCGTTTCAGGTGTACGTTACCATCTTTCACTCTTGTCCCAAATAAAAATCACTTTTAAATTAATGTCCTCGTCAAACCTGTTCGCGGCGGTTCTGTTGTGTCTTATTAATAAATTCTGCGATCGTTCATTATTTATATTATATATATATCTTCATAAATTTTAAGCAATTGATATGTATGTAAGTACCTCTAACGGTTGTTAAATATTTATGTTAGCAAAATCAAAACGTAAAGAACCCAGATGGGTTCCAGTTCTATGAGTTAAACAAGAGAAAAAAAGATGATCTTTCGCATTTATCACAATGCATACTCTGACGAGTTGATTGACTGAATATCTGCAGCTGAATTTCATCATGGAGCATCGAGCTAGCGTACAGTTTCATCCGTATCACAACGATATTTGTAGTTCGACACTTAGCGTTTTTAATGCATTATGTGCCACGCACCACCACTCTGTGTAATCAGCTACCTGCAGGGTATTGCCCTAAAAGGCCAGAGATACACCCACTATCCAGCAGGGATGAAGGAGTTTCCATGGGCAAGGGGCCTCTTATCCATCGTTAGCCTGCCTATTTTCTTAACAAAAAAAAAACTACAAAAATGCATACCTGAGCTCAACCATGTTGTAACTGAATTAGTCCAACTCAGACGATACCTGGTACAGAATGCGCGTAACTGTGGCTACTCCCACCAAGAAGATTGGCTGGCACAGCTGATAATTCTTTTGCTCTTCGCCTCCGGTGCAAATACATACATACATATGTTTTTTGTTTACCTTTTTCGTAGTGGAAAATACCGTCGCGGAATCGTACTCATAAACACGATTTATCGTAAGCCGCAATCTGTAGATTGCGTGAAGTACCCACGCACCGAATCCCTCTAATCAATATAATCGTGTTGTTTTGCTTCAACTGCCTGACCTTCACTTTCCAATTCATATTGTGAATCTCGGCGAGTTCTGTTTCATGTCGAAATGCTCTTAAAACAGATTATTATTATTCTATCCGATGTTAGAAATATAGAAGCAGATTTAAGGCATTTTGTGCCGCGACCCAACATTCTGTAGAATCAGCTTTCTGTACAAGAACTTTCTGTTCAAAACAATTCGACTTGGGTGCCTTCAAAAAAAGAGCGTACCTCTTGATTAATGACCGACAACGCACCCGTAGTCTCGAAAATGCTAGGGGTGTCCATGGGCAGAGGAGGTCAGCCTCCTGCTCGTTTGCCATCGTTTCTATATAAAAAAAATAATAAAAACCAGATTCCACATATCTCACTCCTTCGATGCCTATCGCTTTGCATGTTCGTGTCGGCGTGCATCCTTCGAGGATAAAGAGTTGAATGATGTTCAATGCTCTGGGCTCCCAGCTTCGTTTGTCATGGGCCTGACTCAGCCTCTCCGTTTAACCTTTCTCTTGTTTTCTCTCGGCTTCGCGGTTATCGCTACAGTTGATAACTAATTAGCTGGACACGTCAATGTTGTGTTTACATTCGATGTGTTTATTCATTTTTTACATGATTGTAGTCTTTTTTTTATAAATGACATATTGTGTTTAATGAGGAAGAAGATAAGGCACCGTCGCACTCACAGGTCACGGACTGTTGTGGCTTGATCACTCGCCTATCTGCGGCTCTTAAAATTTCTACTCACTGATAGTCGTGGCGGACTAAGAGTTCTCTTTTGTCAAGGTCTTTTTCAATTCTTTTGTATGGCTCGTGTGTAATCCAAGAGTGATAGGACTGAATTGCCAAATAAAATTGGTTGTCAAAACAAGCCTGTTTAACTGTGCCATGAGCTCATGAATATTAATGGCCTTAGGTGTTAAGCTGCGCAAATATTGTGGAAAAATAACAGTTGCGTTACATAATCTCGCCGTGTATATTGTTCATGCGTGTCTATATACGGACAAATGTAGTTTTGTAATTATAATAACAGCACGTGACTCGCTAGTTTGATAACTTGGACTTCATAAAGAAAGCCTTTTCTTGTCCGTAGCTGGGGGTCTTGGTCGTGAGGCTGAGTTGATGATTGCCTGTGGTTCTTCTGATTAAATTTCTCCAGTTTCATTATTTTCTGATCAAACAATACCTTGTTCTTGTTTTCCATTTTTTCAATTAAACGTAATGTTTCTTGTTGCGGTCGAAACTTTTGCTTTTAGTATATTTTTGTAAGTTCTTATCTTTATAGTTTCTGTGTAGCACAATTTTTATTGTTGTTTTGTTTATTTTGTCTTAGGAAGATATAAATGAATAGATAAAGTATTCTATTGACTACTCACTAGACGAATCAGTAGTCCACAGCGAAGCCGAAGACATACTTGTGCCTCGGAATTAATTTAATTAATTAACCGAACGGCTGCCGAGTAAACAATAGTGATATTGAAACTTTAAATTCAGAGCGCGCGTTGAGTTCGTAAACAAACTAATGAACGTAACGCAGAGAACAAGAGCGGACTCCGACAGCCATGTGTTGTGTTACAGCCATTATTCTAATTAAGTTTTCGGCGTTGCGCTGCCGACAAATATTGTGATGATCTCATCGCGCGCACACATCGGACCAGTATCGTACGATTCTTCGCTTTTATTTCGTTTTTTCCTTTGTTTCTTGGCCTTTGGAATCCAACAGGTTTTGCAATTTCTGCAAACATTTTGTTTTTATTACCACTACCACTATCACCAAATTGGATGGATGTGTGTCGTATGACGTTTTCTATCTCAGAGGCCAATAAGTTATTACCAACGTCGTTAGATTCACCAAAATATACGTATTATCGTGTCTCGCTATGTCAGGATTTGAGATGACCGGCACGGCCGCCTAGAACTGCAATTGCGAGGCGAAGAAGCGTGTTCGTGTACAAGCCACTACAAACGGCAGCAATCGCTGTTCCCGCCTCGGGAGCGGTCGTTCCTACCCGAGCCAACTGGTTTGATCGCGCGCCCTTGGACCCATTATATCATCGGCTGCTGTACTTGGTACGTCACTGTGAAAAAGTTCAGCGCACTCCCGGCGAGGGCGTTGCACCTGATCGACCCTCTTTCGCATGCAACCGCAGCACGCAGGCGAACGCGGGGCGGCGCAGGCCCCGCATCTCGGCGACCTCGCGGCCCATATCGCACCTCTGCGTATCGCTGTCTAGTTTGTGTGCATGTCATGTGAGGATTCACGTGTCGAGAGGTATCGGGTTCGAAACCCGGTCTGGACAACTACAATTTATTCGATATCGGGAAAGGCTTGACAGTGCCCGGGCGAGTGTCATAATACCTACTGTCGCACACTTGGGAGAGCCATGCTGAAGTTTATACTGACGCACTAATTGGGCCGGCTTGTCCAAAGTGATACCACGTGCTCACAGAATACTCAGCGTGAAACGGTACTTGTACCATGTTTCGCAGAGTGAGTGAGGATATCGGAGGCCCTTAAAAGTTGGCATTTAGCGGTTTCAATGGCACGCATGAAGCTTTCACGATCGGAGTAAAGACGTGGCGCCCATACAAAAGCGGCACACGTCATAATATTGTCCCGAGTTATAAGCGAGGGGCGATGTCCAGCGCCGCTCGAATCCTCAATTGAAGGTCATACAACCCGCGCAAATATATCTGTGCGGGCTATTTTTAACCATCTCTTAAATATATAAATCGAGAAACATTTGCGTCGCCACTTGACTCACTCGCCGCGGACACGGCTCGCATGGGTGGCGGGCGATGTTTTCGCTGGTTCGACTTTTGCAGGCGAACACATATTTCGAATTGCAAATTGTCTCAATCTCGCAGCAGCAGCCTTGAGCTGCGTTCGTTTCGTTGTTCCATGCAATTGTGGGTATATTAACACGCTTGCCAAATCACCAGAGGCATCCACCAGGATGAGCCCAGGTGCCTTCCCCTCTCGTGGATCGGTCGGATGTGACGACAGACGTACGTCGGTTTCTTCTTGCTTCAAACCACCAATGATGCACAAAACATTAGCATATATTATATGCTTCCTTTATTTTATTTTTTTCCTTTAAATTTGTTTGGTTAGTAAATAAGCTGAGCTCTAAAACGAACTAACGACAGAAAAATCTATTTTCAACATTTTTGCTTCTTCAAGATCTATGAGGTTACGAACGCTTAATGCTATGCTAAATGCAGTGTAATCAGAAACGGCGTGTTAAATACCACGTGGTAGATATTACATTTCTAAGCATATACATCTATAATATACGTTATTTCCAATTTCCCGTTTAAAACTGCCACCGCAATCGATTTGCGCTGTTTATGCACCAGAAAAGACTTCTGGAACAGGAGTCACTCTCAGCGGTACGGGATTGTAGTCGAGTTCAGAGCTCACACATGGCTTGCGTGCTGCATGACGTCATCGAGTCCGCACCATTTTAAATGGGCCAGCCGTGCGCGCAGACCACCAGTCGCCCGGTGAAACTCGCACGCGCAACTCGCTCGCAGACTTATCGCTGCTCCCCCGCTGCTCGCTTATCAGTCGCGCCTCAGACCTCGCAGAGTCTACACGCATCCGATTCTCACTCGGCGTAAGATGCTCGATATCGTTCAACCCCGCGATGGATGCCTTTACGAGATCAGGCAACAAGGACAGACGGAGCCGTGTTACGTGGTCGTGCCTGATACAAAAGTAGGTTCCGTCGTTGCTTGCTCCAACTTGTCACATCTCTTTCTTTCGATATTTTCAATGGCTCACTGTTCTTGTTTCGTGTGATTATTTCAAGCTTCAAGAAATTGGCAGTTAAAGAAAACAGTTGACAGTAATATTCTAAAATATTTACAGCGGTGCGTTCGGAATATGAATGAAGAGTAAAAATCCGAGATATTTTATCTATTTTAGCGCTCGTTATCGTATGTTTGTTTACCGTTTCGCAACGTGTAATTCCCACTTCGTAGCGAGCGACGTGTGAAACAGATTTGGAATTTTACTGAGGACGGCTGTGCTCTTGTTGCAGGATCTGGTGAAGAGCCACCTGATGTTCGCGGTGCGCGAGGAGGTGGAAGTGCTGAAGGAGCGCATCGCGGAGCTGATGGAGCGGATCAACCAGCTGGAAGTGGAGAACAGCTACCTGCGCGCACACGCCAGCCAGGACACGCTGGCGCAGCTACCGGCGGCGGGCGCCAAGCCGCCGCCGCAGGCGCAGGGTCCGCAGCCGCCCGTGGCGTAGGGGCCCGTGCGAGCCCGATGACTGTGCTGTGTTAATGCTAGGTTAACAGACGGACGCAGCGCCGAAGGGAGGAACGTCACGCGCCGTGAGCGCCGGCGGAGGGCGCGTGGACGGGGCTAGTTCGCTTGGCAGCCTCGGATACTTACGTATGCTTCGGTACATAGACATATTTTTCTGTTATTTAATATTTAGGGTGCAGAATTGAGTGCAAACCGCCACTAGGCTTCTCTGCGCGTCTCGGCGCGGGCGTCCTCGCCTGCACCTCGCGATGCGAGCTCCGTTTCCGGCAGTCGCCGATCCGCGTAACGTATTTATTCCATGTAAGAGTAAATTTAAATTAAGACGTGTGCTTATGATAGATAAATCATAAAATAGTCGGGTATATCGACGCATTGGACGACCGACTCTAACTTATTTTGTACTTTTTGTATGTATCGCAACAAAGAAATGTATCGCGTATGTCGTCGGCTGTGCGAAGTCATCCGCCGACCAGACGCCCAGACGCCCTGTTGTGTTGAGCTTGTCGTGCGTTGCTTGTACTTGTATTGATACGGTGCAATTGTTTCGGTCGGGCTCTTGTGTCGCCGCGCTCGCGTAGCGTATACTGAAGAGGCGTTACTTGTAGTCGTCGTGAGAGTGGCCAGGGCTTTGGGGAATCTTGCACGCCGAACCTGAAGGAAAAAATCTATTTTTATTCCAACCCTATATATCGATAATAGAGTTTACATATAGCGATTTAACATTGTATTTTTTTAAATATTATAAAATTGTTTGTATATAGTACAACGGAATGGTGTATATAGGAGCGAGTAGGTATTAGGTAGGCGGGTCCGATGCCGCCGCCACACGGCCCGAACCAAGTAGGTAATTAATTATAAGTTCGCTGTAAAATTCGCTTCACTTATGCTAAGCGTGAGAAGTTAACGGCTGGAGACTGATTGTGAAAGATAGTAGATGTAATAAATGGAGATGTGAGTGGCTGCGGAGGGTCGTCCCAGCGACGGATGCTGCGCTAGTGTTTTATACTACGACATATTTGTGTATAGATGCTGTTTAGTCTATTTAGTCCTCCTGATTATTGTGAATATGACTAATTTTTATGATAATATGATTCTGAAAATTGTAAATATATTGTAAACAGAATGTCCATTGTAGCTTATGTTGTTGACCAGATGGTTCCTCATACCCAATAAATGCAAAACTACTCATGATTGTGTCTTGTTTTTTTTCCTCCCAACCACAAGTGGATAAGCAGAAAGGCTTTCGAATTAATAATCACTAATCAGGTACATAAAAGAATAACCTTTTAAAAGTTTTTTGCTAAAAACCTTGTTACATGTTAGCAAAATGTGTAGCATAAATCAGTACAGTTGAAAAATTACAAAGAAAATTTTAATTTTCCTATGAAATAAACTTTTCACGAAGTAGACAGACAGTAGTGCTTGATGTATTTTTAAATTCATCTCAGAAAGGCGTGAGGTGTTTCGCCGAGTTGTGGGTTTGAACCCCAAGATAATATACTATTAAAGAATCTGCATGTTTAAAAATACCTATGATTATTCAAGATATTGAAACACGTTTTCGATTTCATTAAAAATACACTCCCAAGATAAGGCTAGAGATTAGTAGAAGATAAGAGGGTGAAGAACAAACTACTTTTATCAAAAGATAACATGACGTTGTTTTTAAGTACAGCACATACTATTAGTAAATTGATTTTTAAATACAAAGTATGGTTGAGAAAATGTAGTGATCATTTATTTTAAAAACTGGCAATATAATATGTTTAGAAGATGCAGTTATTCTATATATATGTAATTAATTTTTAGAAATATTTTTACATGGTCATACTTATTACCTCCAATTACTGTAGTTTCTACGTTAAAATTATGGCAGATCCTTAATAAAAATTAGCTAACATCGTAATTAGTTATTAATAATGCAGTATCAATTATAAAAAACGTAAATAAATTTGAAATATGATCAATCAAATACAAATAATATTGAGTTAGTTCTAATTATATATTCTTTATCAGCGCCACCTAGTTTAGTTTGGGTATTCGCTTTAGTTTATAGCGTTGAGAAACAACTGAAGTTATCCGTAAACAAACTTAAAATAGTAACTTATATGCCTAAGGGCTAAATAAGCCTATTACAAAATATCAAATAAGAAAGATTTAATAAGCCTGCGAGGAAATCAGCTCAATTGTAAAAATTAACAAGTAACTGCGTTACAGTACAATTCCATTATATTAATTTTATTAGCTAGTATTTTTCATAGAAATAAACTATTAGAATTTAGAAAGTATCAACTATGTCAAAGTGAAATTGTTAATTTATCCATGTGTTCTTTGTGTACCTTCAATTCCACCATAGACTACATAATGACAGGCGGTTATTGTATTCTGTGCATTTAATAGTAATTGTTGTCATTAAAAAGTTTTATCTGCCAGTCATGCCAAACGTTCAACTTATTTACAAAATATAGTTAATTCATATTTAATTCTATGGAAATATCCATATATCCATATTTTATCCTAGTCCCGATTGGTTGAATTCAAAAATTGTTGTAGGAAAATGGATACAATGACATTGAAGGAAATACAAGGCAAACTATTATTATGGGAGGCGGCAGAAAATCCTTTGGCTCCACTAACTGCTTCGCAAAGAGAGGCAATCTTGGATTTAGAGAATATATTACTTAGTGATGAAGAACTAGAAGTATGTAGTACTTGGAAACGTTGAGTATTTCTTTAATTATTATTTTATTTAACGAAATATTATGAGTTTCTTGTATTTGTATTTAATTTGTTTTAATAAAAGTTCCTACTAATGGCAAATTGAAAACACAATGAACTATCTACATTGTTATTTTAAGTATGTTTGTTATTATTTCAGGAAAAAACACAAGAAGAAAATATATATTCTGACATTCCTGAAGTTAATACTATGAATGACTTTCTTGACTTTAATAATAGCTTGAATGAACAGACTATGAAGGCTGGTGATGCCCCTTATGAGGCATATTACAAGCAGTTAGAAGAAAGAAAGAATGAGTGTGTATCTTTAACCGATCAGGTATTATCCATATCAATTTTGAATTATTTGAAATACAATAATTATTTGTCTAATATTTGAAAGCAAGAATCACTTTTGTTGTTAATTTCAAGAGCTGTTTAACTATCATTATGAAATATCATATTTTTGACTGTCTAGACATATTTAGTAGATATTTAGGTAGGTAGGTATTTGCACCAATGCTCAATTTCTAATCTCTCAATTTTATTAAACATCAAAGGGTAAAAATAAATATAACAAAACTTGAGAATGTAATGATATATTGTGATAAAATTTGTTATGGAAGTAGCTGCCACATTGTATTAAAATAAATACTTCTTAATCATCTTAAAATAAGTATTTTTTTAGTGTATCATAATTAACTACTGGTAGTAACATTATAATGACTATTAAATTTATGGGTATATGTTTCAGATTGCACAAACATTGTCAAACCTGAATAAACTTACAGAAGAATATAATTTAGTGTCAGAGAAAACTAATGTGTTACATACTATGAGTGAACAATTATTGGCTGATCAGACAAAGTTGTCTAGTATTGGTAAATTTTATTTATATTAAACCTATATTTGTTTAATACTGTTGATAATGGTGGGATAATAACTTACGATTATTTTATAAAACATATTATTAAAAATTTTAACTCCTTCACATAATACTACATAAAAAGATGAAAATTATTGGTCTTGGCTGAGGTTAATGCTAAGCTGGGTAGTAAATGGTGAATCTTATAAAGTGATATGATTTTAGATTTCTGTACGTTTTATGTTATTCCTGTTTGAAGATTCCAAATAACCTTTAAGTTCTACTGAATATATCAAGATTATATCAAAATTCGTTAACTTTTTCAGGTGAAGATATTAAACAGAAGCTGCATTTTTTCACCCAGGTTGAGCACCTCTCGCAACGGCTAAACAGCCCCACAATGTCTGTTAACAGTGATACATTTTTCAATATACTTTCAAAGATTGATGAATGTCTTGATTATATGAGAACTAATGTAAGTAATAAACATCCTTAAATGTATTAATTTAGGTTTTAAGCCCTATTTCAAGTTTTCAATTGTATCTATTTTATATTTAAAGTATGTCTATGAAGTAAAAAAATGACCCCCATTGACTGTAATTAGCTGGTTTTTCTAAAGTGGGCTTAGCTTGTTACCGGTGATAGACTGATTTAGACGATAAACAAGCTGCATTTTTGTATTAATGTTAATAATATTTCATTTCATCATAAAAATGTTTGATGTTATAGAGCAATTTCAAGGAAGCTCATACATACACAGTTAAGTATCGACATCTCCAAAGCCGAGCTATGTCCCTCATTCGTAGTTACGTGAATCACATATTGAACCAGGCAACAGAACAAGTTTTAGCACCGGAAGAAAATGAGAACGAAGTGGATATGGCATATGCCGTATATTTTGGGAAATTTCAAGCAGCCGCCCCGAAGTTACGTATGGTCATAGGTGAGGTCGAGAAACGAGCCGAAAGTAATGAGGAGTGAGTGTTATTTTTGATTATTCTCATATTAAAACTATTATTACTTCAAATTTATAACAAAAAACTCAACACGCATTTTTAAATTAATAATTTTACGGAATATGCGCCACAGTCCGCGCATTAGTTGTATAGCTGGCTTTAAACGCCGTGTAAGCGGCATTTTTAAGGGCCTGCGATATCTACACACACAGTTCAAGTGCAACTACTATTTCACGCTGAGTATTCTGTGAGCCCGTAGTGTTACTTCAGACGAGCCGGCCCAATTAGGACGTCTGCATATGCTTCACTGTCAAGCCCTTCCAGAGGCCGAATAAATTATAATATTCCGGACTGAATTCAAACCCGATACCTCTCGCTTAATGGTAGACTTAAAAGCATTCAGCTACGAGGCTCTCATATTATTCTACATAAAATAAAATATGAATTACAGCTACGGCCACCTGTTGTCGGACATCCAGCGCGAGTACGCGTCGCGCAGACAGCGGGTAGCAGGCGCGCCCACAACTGGGGCGCTGCTGTCCGCCGGCGCGCAGGGCCGCGACCACTGCGCCGTGGTGCGCGCCGCGTGCTCCCTGCTCGCGCTCGCGCTTCGCGACGAGTGCGCGCTCTACGACCACTTCTTCACGTGCACCTCGCAGGCGCTCGAGTGAATACATTCTCATTTGTTTATTATATAGCGGACGCCGGGGTGGGTATTACTTCACGATACTCTGGTGTCCTCACTCACTCAGTGAAACTCAGTACAAATATCATTTCAAAATAATGAAGAGAAAACCATCAGGCTGATATTGGTTGTGGTTTGTTAAAGAATAATACAAAATCTCTTGTATGAGTTGTGTTCTTTATTAGATGGACCACTGTTTCCCAACCTGTGGTCCGTGAACCCCCGGGTTCCGCGGTATCATCTCTGAATCATGTAAAAATCTGTTGTCCGTGAAAACTGTCCTTGAACTCCTAGGAGTCCGTTGCTGAAATAGGTTGGGGATCGCTGATCCAGACAACGCATTTTGTGTGACTTGTAATGTTAACGATGTTTTTGTATCAATTCCAGAGAGTACCTACAATCTCTTAGCACGGGTCTCTATGAATCGCTGCGGCCGCAGATCATCCACATCAACCATTTGGAGACGCTGGCCGAGCTCTGCGTCATACTGAAAGTGGAAGTAGTAGAAGAACAAGTGAATAACGACCGTAAGAAGTTTTTTTTAGTATAGCGGACATCGGAGCAGGTGGGTCCCCTATATGGTAAAAGAACTTCACCGCCCATGAACAACCGCGCCACAGTCCGCGCATTGGTTGTGTTTTCAGCTTTTTACTTAAGCGGCATCCCATTCTGCGAAACTCAGTACAAGAACACTTTTACACTGAGTATTCTGTGCGCCCGTGGTATCATTTAGGACGAGCAGGTCCATTTAGTGCGTCCGCATATGCTTCTGCATTGCTCTCCCACGGGATTTTTCGTTTACTAGTTGGCATATGGGCAGCCACGAGTCGAGTGATCGATAAAGATCCTTTTGTACAAAACAAATATGCGAGAAATAAAGCTTTGTAGGACGTCGCTGATTAATATTTAAAATAGTTAATGATATAATTGTATCGACGCTACCAGTATACGAGTCACGCGCACCTGCGTTCGCGCTGTGACTTGCTATGGAACATAAACACTCCTCCTTGGCCGCATACAAGTCAGTGTAGCTTGAGCTGCTAGACGTTAAAAACCTCTTTGGGATGTCGTTACGCTGTATTACGAATAAACAATCACGGAAGAACTTGTGAAGTTTTCTTTCAATGATGAAACACCATCAACAAAACAATGGTTGTAATGTGAGCTATGCCGACGTCATACACATCCAAAACACTTCTGAGGCCCCCGCGCCATATTTAATTATATTAAAAAAAAACAAAATATAATAAGGATATTATAATTGATAACACCCACTATATAGAATTCATTGCGCGTGGCTGTACATTATGGCGGTCATGTTCTCACTTATTCATGGAAACTCTGCTTCCGTTTGGAACCATTTCACGCTGAGTATTCTGTGAGTTCCTGGTATCGCTTCGGACGACACGGCCTAATTAGTCCGCATATGCTTCAGCATTGCTCTGCGTGCGACAATATTAAGACACTCGACGGCTACTTTCAAGTCCTTCCAGAGGCTGAATAATTTATAATTGTCCGGACTGGTATTCGAACCCGATACCTCTCGCTTCATGGAAGACTTATTAAACCACTTAGCTACGAGGCTTTCAAAATTATTTTTTAATGTTATTTATAAACTAACTGCTGACTTGAATAATTGCAGCCGCTCTGAAAGCCCTGGGGGCTGTGGCGCGCGCCCTCTTGCAAGACACTCAAGAGCGCCTCGTGTTCAGAGCCCATGTGCATCTTAGGGCTGATGTTTTGCATTATAGACCGGCCCCCGGCGACCTCGCTTACCCGGATAAACTGGAAATGATGGAGGTGATACGGTTTTTTAATATTACAGTAAAAGCTCTTTATTTGCGGGGTATATGTTCCATAAATATGCCGCGAGTACGCAATGGTCATTCTTATGAGATGACTAAAAAATAAAAAAATAAAAAACATATTTTATTCACTAAGTTATAAGGTTGCTTTCATTCTGTTTATTTCCATTCTCAAAAACACCGATTCAAAAATCCTCAGAATTCTCACAGATTCAAAAAAGTCAAAATCCTCAGCGATTTTTAACAATGTACTATTGGCAGTGTTGTATTATTACAACATATATTTATTTTACTTTTTTATTAGTCCATTTGAAAGGACCATTGTTTTTTGTTGTAATATTACTTCTAAGGGTTTTGGTCATTTTACTCTAAATATGTGAGTTGAATAAATAAATAAAGGATATAGATTTGGACAACTGTTGTAAAGATTCGGCTATAGCCGCAAATACAGCACAAGTCTACCTATTTCTTTAAACATGATATTGTGATATAATTCCCCGTGCGCGTTCTGTGGCGCTGCAGCGCGTGCAGCTCGCAGCTGCGACCCGCGCTTTCAATTGAAAATTCTTGGTTAGGCGAAGCGCACGCAACTGCGCTCCGTTCCTCATATCGTCCGATTGTCTCACGTGCTCATAAGTTCTGGTTTTATATTTAATACGCGAATTTATTTTGCTTGCTATCCAATTGTTCCTAGTTTGCTTTTGTTTCTTAGTTGGTTTTCTGCTTGTAAATGTAAATTCTAATTTCCTGTTGCTTCTACCTTCAATATACTTTGATGAGTAAAATATAGTTGTGGCATTCTATTGCCAAATTAAACATTAATATTTAAATTGGACCGCAAATACTGAAACCGCGAATAAGGAGCTTTTACTGTATTTATAATTATTAATCTATTAAATTGAAAAGCAAAAGGAACGGGTCCGGTTATATTAGTCGGACTGGTACTGACTGTCAAACAAACTCCCCAGCCATTATTCGTCTCTACTAGCCCGATACGGAGATTTTTATAGCTTTCGTTCCCCATTTAGTCTCTTCCTACAACCCTCCCGGAGGAGTCGCGATACTCCTTCCTGGGAGGAGGTGTTTATCATCTATATCGGCCTTAGCATGGACGTCTAGTCAACATGGTTCATTCCCAGCACCAGGGACTTCCCACCCTCAAACCATCCTCCGCACCAAACCTCCGAGAAGCCGGATTACAGGAGACGCCACGCTCCCGGTTGTGTTCAATTTAAGCTATATATTATTTTATTCAATGGCGGTTCGAATCTAAGTTAAACATTTTTATCTTTTTAAAATATACGTCCTCATTCATTTTCACTTTTTTTTCTAAAAGTTGTATTCAAATATTTAACTTATATAAAGATATGCTTTTTTCAATAAAATAAGTGTATAAGCCGTTTATTTTTATTGCATTTTTTCATTTTATTCTTATCATTTTGTAAATCATTCATATTACCACCAAGAAGCCGTACTTTTCAGTCTTATTTATTTTCTAATATTTTCTGCAAAATAAATGTTCTCGACTTATATTTCCAGCAAATCGCGCAATCGCTTCAAGAGCAGAGCCTGAAACGTAGCGATTCCCGAAATTCCCTCACATCGGAGATATCCAGTGCCTCCGAGATGAATATGGAGAGTCGCAGACAAGCTTCGCCTGCTGACTTACATGGAATGTGGTATCCGGGAGTCAGGAGAACCTTAGCGGCCTTATCTAGGCTTTACAGATGCTTGGAAAAACGAGTTTTCCAAGGTAATTCTACAGTACCAGTGAAATTTTGGATTCCTTTGAAACTTGCTTGAAAACATGATATATGCAAAACACAGAAACATTATATAAAAATCTGTTCATACATTTTGATGTTACGCTGCCATAAAGATACTTTTCTAACTAGAGGGTAAAAAACTGCTCATTTTATACATGCATAAGTAAAACCACATCGCATGTATTAACATATGTAAAAAAATTGCAATTACGATGTATAAAACATATACCATTATGAAACAAATTGGTAAATAAACAAAAAATTAAAAATCCAATGTTCCTTTATGATCTGATTTTTTAAGATATAATATGGCCTACGCATTGGATATAGTGCCGGCTTTTTACGCCGCTTAAGCAGTTTTTTAAGGTTCTCCGATATCTTCACTCACTCAGCGAAACATAGAGCAAGCTTTATTTGCTACAAATTAAATAGTAATCTGAGCTTTCATTGTGATATAATCTTAAACATATATCATATAATTTAGTTTCATTTATATGTGATAAAATACTGATTTAATTAAAAATATGTTTCTAGGCCTCGCCCAAGAAGCGATATCTCTCTGCGTTCAGAGTATATCGAGTGCCGCCAACCAAATATCGACAATGAAGACGAACATTGATGGTCTGTTATTCCAAATCAAACATCTTTTGATCCTGCGCGAGCAAATCGCACCATTTCAAGTTGATTTCATTATCAAAGAAACATCTCTAGACTTTAACAATGTAAAAAATGCGGCCTTTGGACTTATTCAAAGGCCGCGGCAGATATTCTCACTGAACAGCAACAACAGCCTGTTAGAGTTTCTATTGGAAAGTTCGAAGGTGGAGGAACAAGTCCTGGACTCTAGGAAACAAGTGGACCGCCAGCTCAAGAACAGCTGCGAGGAGTTCATCAAGGAAGCCACGGAGATCATGGTCGGCCCTCTGGTTGCGTTTATCGACAAGGTACTCGAAATTGTTTAAAAATAATAGATCCCGAACAGCCTTAATCTTAATATATATAAATCTCCTGTCACGATGTTTGTCCGCAATGGACTCCTAAATTGCTTAACAGATTTCGTTCAAATTTGCACGCAATATGCAGTTTGGTCTCACTTGAGAGATAGGATAGCTTAGATCTTTAATTATAGTCGCAATTTTAGTTTATTGTAAATTATTTGTCTATAATTAATTGATAGTCACTATTATCTGTTAACTCCAAAAGATTCTAACAGATGTCGATACTTTTCGAAAGGATTGAGTAAGTAATCAATAGATGGCACTGCCATGGTAAACCGACAACCGTGTCATATAAGTTACAATTTAATAGCATGATTATCACGTGTTA
>DWCF01003200.1:0-20489 GCA_018230265.1 Delias oraia | reverse complement strand
CGCTGAGAGAATGCTACCAGTGTTCGTACCACTTTCAGCTGTAGGTAATATTGGTTTTCCATATTTGTACGGATACTGAGCGCAGATTACGTTTGGAAAGATTTTATCCAAGCAAAATATATTTTTGTAAAACTTTTAGGTAACTTTTTACAAATCAGCAGTGGTAATTTGTTAGTTAAAATTATTAGTGATATTAATTAAGGTAATTTAAAAATAAAGGTTGTGAAAGTTGTAAAAAGCGATGTACCTTTATAAAAAGTTCAAGAGAGTTCTATGAATAAATTATATTTTTTGAGTAAAATACTGATTTTTATTACCTACCTGCCTTTTATTAATTTTCAATTAAAATAGTTAGAAAAGTGTCAATAATAACAGTATAAATTTTTCCAGTCAATAAAGTATAATTAATAAGATAGGTTAGAATTCTTAATTTACTATTAGTTCGATTAAAGTGGTAGGGATCTAAATTCTACGTATATAATTCATTGTAATATAATAAAGCTGCTTGTGGACAGATTTTAAAATTTGAATTTTTTTAGCTATAGCTTTCTTCCTAAAGGACATACGCAATTTTATATATTTTCGTTTAAAGTCACTTAAACTAATCGTATTAATTTTATTTTAGCTCTGAATCTATTGAATTACAGGCATAATTGTACAAGACATCTATTCAATATGATATTGATCTTGAAATATAACAACAAGATGCCTTTGTACAACCTTTAAATCCATACATCATGTACCTATACTCTATGGTAGCGGATAAAGAAAATAACAAAAGTACTTCCGGTGAATATCTATGGATAGATAAACAATTAGCGTTTCGCAAAATATTTTGACTCTGTGTCATTGTGTCATGAGAACACTTGCATTCAGAATAAAAAAAATCAATCATTTATTGTTGACAGTTCCGAGGAGTGATGACGTTTTATATATTTAGTGTTTAACATTTTGTGTCTGACTATCCAAAATTGTTTTATCTGAACGAAATTTAATGCACAGTAAGTAGGTTACCTATAGTTATTTTAGAAATATGTTAAATCTTTCTCTGATAAGATTAAAGCCTTTTTAATAAAATCGCAAATTGTATTTTATACCATATGTTACAGAAATAATATGAACGGTGTTTGTTTAAAACTCATTAACTACTACAAATCGAGCAAGAATATCAACAAAATTCAAAGAGAGATATACCTTGAAACTATGAACCAACATTTTAAATTAAGACAAACATATAGAGAAAACATGTATGAACAAGTAAGATAAAGATAATTTAATTTTTAAGTATCTATAAGAAAAAGCAGTGGCAAACGAGCAGGAGGCTCACCTAGGGCAAGCGGTCCTCCGCCCGTGGATACCCCTTGCTCTTGCAGGGCCGCGGTTGCGGTGCTGACCTTAAATACAATAATAATGAATAAATATACATATTTAAAAATACCATTTTATCACTTTTTATTTCTTTGACATCAAATGACATTATCGGCCTGTGCATAGAGAATATTGTATAACAAACTTATTTAAATGGAAATTATAATTTACACACAACACTTAAAGGGCAAGAATTTTGCTAGAAATATAAAATATCGTAGCTTAAATTGCATAATTTCCCACGTGTGCCCTTTCTTCGGTGTTACAATGTAATTCGGAAGTCCGTTCTCAGCATGAGTTCGAACTGTCAATTTGTCGGAGAATGAGATGTCATTATACAATTACGCAAATATTTATGGGTTGTTAATAGAACAATTTGTCGGAATGAAATATCACCTAATTTTTCAATTTAATGGTGAACTTTACTTAAAAACCTAAATAAGTTTTAGGTAGGTAGGTATTATTTATAATTACAAATCTCAATAGTTAAAAAATTATCTTATTATAAACCGGATTTCATTCAATATATAAAATCATATGTGATATTAATTAATAATAAAAAAATCTGTGATATATATGTGTAATTTCACTTCATTTTCATTTTAGCAATATATTAAATTATATATGCTCACGCTGCAGTTATTCTATGGATTACCACGGGCTCCCAAAATACCAGCGTGAAGTATTACGGTCCTACTGTGTTTTTCTGAATGTAGTTCGAAACGCCGAAGGCTTAAAGGTTTCACTCGCCGCTGAGTGGCGTAAAAAAAGCCGAATACGCAACAATAACTGTTGACTGCGGCGTAGTTGGCTTAGGGCAGCGGTGATCATCAGAAGACCTGCCTGCCCGGTTATCCTGTATATCATAAAAATATATCCTTGGATAATATAAAACATATTTTAAATCAAAGAAGGTATATCATCTAACTCTTTACGAAAGTAGAAATATGTCCAAAGTTTCGATTCCGTTATGGAGTTTCACTATACGACAAGCTAAAAAAATCTGTAACTTTTGTGTTGTATCGCTTACAGCATAACAACCGTGGGAGAGTCTTGCAATAAAAAATTAAGCCCAAAAAACAATTTTTATTAATATGACAACCCGCCTACAATTTTACAAATTCATTGATAATTTATTGCCATCGTGGGGTAAAAAATAATACGTTCTGCGGAGCAGGTGAACTATGAAAGCATTGAATTAATAACCTGGCCAATGTAAACATTTATTATCTGTGGGAAGGCCACGAGGAATTTCATTCATATTGAGAGATTATAAAGGTGTTTTTTAATAATGTCAACGCGCTGAACTTGTCAGATCGTCACAGAAAACGATTTTTTTCATGAATATGCCTTCAATTTGTGTTCTTTATTTATTATTATTTAATGGAAACGATGGTAAATGAACAGAAGGCTCGCCTAGGATCTCTACACCCGTGGCAGACCCATGATGAAACATGCGGACGCACTAATTGTGATGGCTCGTCCGAAGTGATAGCACGGGCTTACAGAATACTCAGCGTGAAACGATACTTGTACTGTATTTCGCTGAGTGGGTGAGGATATCGGAGGCCCTTTAAAATGGCCCTTAAGTGGCGTAAAAAGCCGGCACAGTCAATGCGCGGACTGTGGGCTGTGGCGCGGTTGTCCATGGGTGGCTATGTTCTCATTCCATATAGGAGACCCACATGCTCCGTTATGTATATAATAAAACAAATGCCGGTCCTCCGCCCATGGACACACCTTGCTCTTACAGGGCCGCGGGTGCGTTGCTGACGTATGGTTTGGCGGGTGCGTTGTTGTTTGCCAAATCTATTAGTTTATTACCTTCTTATATAAAAAGATAAATATTAAAAATCTTATTGTTTTTATTATACATAAAAGGAAAATAAATTTTATTCTACTGTTTTAAAGAAATTTTATAGGAAAATATAAACGTTTCTTTGCGTAGTTATTACTAAACTTAAATTAATTTATGACAGATTAAATTAGGTGTGCTAATAATACAAATTAGACACGACGTCAATAAATTTAAAAAAAAATTAAGAAGCAAGGCCTGGGAATCTTGGTCAGGTGGGCATTGTCACGCCTACGGGCTTAGAAATTTTTAACTACCTGACTACTGTGGACCAATTATGCTAGGATTGCCAAACGTACTTTCATAGTAGGACAACAAATTAATTCGGTACTTTTCATTCTTAAATAATTACTACTTACTTTATTTTTGTTAAGTCTAAAGCAAAATTTCATAGCGTAATACAAAATAATACTCAAAAAGATATTTAAAACCAAATTTATTAATAAACTGTTTACTATTCATCCAATCTGCTCATAATTGAATGGTAATTATTTACATTACCAACCAGAAGAATAATTTAATTCATAAAACAGCAAGGCTCAATAAATCGACAAAATGTCTCCTTTCTTCGATAATCCATGGCTACAATTTCGTTACTCAAATAGAGTGCTTATGATTGCGTGTACAATACAAATAACATTATTTACAGAGGCCATTACACCACAATGGTCATTCATGACTTCAAATGCGAAGAGCTGCAATTTTATTCTCACGGGCGATACTTGAACTCATTTTTAAATTCGCCATGGCAGGTTGCGCGCATAATTTTTACAAGTTCGATATTTGACAGATGAATGGCTGACAGTTTTTTGTTTGCCGCCTAAAAAAGTGATCGATACGATGTGATTTTTGTAGTTGTGTAATCGAGCTATTTAACTTTTTACACCTTGATGTACTCCCACGATTTATACTTCTGTACATTTTGCAGGTGATTTTTTTATGGTGTAACGGAAAGCGGAGCAGGTGGGTCTCCTTTTGGCTATATGCTAAGAGGACACCGGCAGCCACGGACAACCGCCTAAGCGGCATTTTTAAGGGCTTCTGATATCCGCAATCATTCAGCGAAACACAGCACAAGAGCACAACTACATGAATATTTTGAGTATTCTGTGAGCACGTGTGAGAACGTGTGAGATTAGTACATCAGCATATGCCTCAGCATGGTTCTCCCACGGGTGCAACAGTATTAAGACACTCGTCCGGCCACTGTCAAGTGTCAAGCCCCCACAGAGACCGAATAAATTTTTAAATTAAATTATAATTGTCCGGACCGTGATTCGAACCCGATACCTCTCGCTTTATAGTAGACTTATTAAACCACGTAGCTATGAGGCTCTCAAAATATATGAATAGAGGTTTTAAAATGTTTTCTAAGTTTATCTAATAATTTTGTTTTACTTTGATTATGATAAATAATACATCTATTATATGTAAATAATTTAGAATTTTAAGTAATTAAACGAAATAATTACTATTTAAAGTAGACTCATATAAATTATATATTTAAAAGATGCCAAATATTTCAATTAACTCATAGATTCAAATTGACAATGACGATTTGCAAACGGAAGGAAGGAGATGCTACAAAGGAAACAAAATGGCGGCCACCCAGTGCGGTGGGTCGTATTGTCGGTCTCCTAATGATGTGGTATTAAAATGATCATAGATTAATTACTGCTTTTAAACTTGACAACACTTTACAAAAAGGCATTATTCTCTATTTTTTTCTCTGAATGCATTTTTATTATTAGCTATTGGACCCGGCAGACGTCGTCCTGCCCGGTACCTTATGTGCAATTATGAACTCTCAAATATCCATGTGCCCATTCACCCCGAAATACAGATACACTAAATTACCCTCCATTTTTGTATTCGGATAAAAAATCTATGTTCTTCGCCTGATTACCAGACGCCATATTTTTTTTGGTGTGATGGTGTGTTTTGGTTTGGTTGTAACTAAATTACAATCACTTGGCAGACTTACGTCCTCTCTGTTCAAAGCGCTATGCTACAAACCGCTAACTAATTTGACGTTGAGTGATGCTTGTTTAGTCAACGTCCGGCCTAGACATTCAATGAACGCGCTTGTAATTCAATAAAATAGCGACTCCAACCACATGACTTCGACATATAATATATAGATTAGAGGACCCGGCAGATGTCTTCTTGCCCGTTGTTTCTCCAATTAACAAGTATTTACTAACTCATTTAACGCTGTTATGCATATATATAAATCTATTAAATTTATTATTCATAATATTAAAAAATACCACAGAAAAATTATTTACATAGACTTAAAGATCTAAGCATATATAGTGACAGATATAGACATTAAAAACTGATACTGATTTTTTTTATTTATTAAGTTCTTAGTTATTTGTCGTAGCTTCACTCGAGTAGGTACCTATTACAATTTTTGGTTTGTTATAATAGATCTATTCTGATGCGAGTAGAAACAGAATTTCGCAAACGAATAACTTAGATTTAGATACCTAAAAGCTTGTAAAGCAATAAAGATATTATTTATTATTTTTTTAATTCTATAGCGAACAACGGTGCAGGTGGATCTCCTATATGCTAGGAGAATAACGCCGCCCATGTACAACCGTACCACAGTCCGCGCATTGGTTGTGTGGCCGGATTTTACGGCACTTAAGTGGCACTTTTAAGAACCTCCTATATCCTCACTCACTCTGTGAAATAAAGTACAAGTACTGTTTCACGCTGTGTATTCTGTGAGCCCGTGGAATCGGAGCATGGTATCGAGAGCGTCAGCATATGCTTCAGTATGGTTCTCCCACAAGTTAAAGACATCCTTACAAGACAAAAATTTTCTTTATAGAGGCTTCAATAGTTTTAAATGCTTTTAATATTGTCGTAAAGCAATTCTTAGCACTAGTAACTCATTTTGTTTATTTTTGATCAATTTTATATAATATTTTGACGCTTCTCGCTTTGCTTAGTTATTCTATTCATGAGGGCATTTTAACCACAAATAAAAATAAAACAATGTTTACGGAGTAATTAGATAAAAAAATTATAACAGCAAGATTTGATGTTTGCCATGATAATAAATTAAGTAGCAACAGATCGAGTCAGCGAACAATAAATCATAGAGTAACAATTGATCGCGTCTATTGTGTCGTGTCTACGGCACAATGCTGGATCGAAATTATCTGCGGTCGATATTGCGTGGAGGGTCCGCGTTCATATAATTGTCAAGCGGTAATTTTTAACAATGAACGATTAATTCTATAAGAAATATATATAAATGCACCTAAATGACAAATAATGTAGCATGAATGGTGGATATCTGATACTAAATATCTTTTAAATGTTTGGCTCTGGGCTTAATCTAGCTAAATTACCTCAACATATCATGTAGGTAGTTTAACGCACTAATTGTATCGGCTCGTCCGAATTTATACCACGGGCTCACGGAATACTAAGCGTGAATTGGTTGATGTACTTGAAACGGTACCTACTTCTACTGTATTGTGAGTGAGAATATCGGAGCACCTTAGATATTCCGCGTAAAAAATCCGGCAACATAAGCAAAGCGTGGACTGTGGCGTGGTTGATGATGGGTGGTTGAATTCTCTTACCATATAGGAGACCCATCATTTGTCCGCTATACCTCAAAACAATGCTCAACAATATTTATAGTGTATTTCTACATATGAACGGGAATGAACATTATTTTTATAATATTTTTTAGTGCTTTATCACTTTGCAACTTAGATTCCTACGGACTAAAATCAATTACAAATTATAGAAATTCCAATTCACTTCTTACAAATATGTAAATATTATAATTAAATGAAGAAATATATTAGTAGGTACCTACATAAAGTTCCAAAAAAGCCTCATACACTATGTTAATTTTAGTTATAGGTACCTGAACTCAAAATTATAAAATAATATTCGCGTAATTGAATGAAAAATACGCTTTTATTATTAAAAATAATTTTCTTTGCTATTGCATTGTCAAGAAGCAGATAAACTATTTATTATATCATTATACTGACAGAGAAAATTGTGATCGCTATTCACAGAAGGCAAAAAAATAAAAGCTAATTTGTTAAACATCTAATTGCGTCTAGTTATTTCCAAAATCTTTTATTCAAAAAATCAAAATTTATATAACATTTAGCATATAATAAAATTGATATAATAAAAAACTTATTATTTTAAAATCATTTAATTGAAATAATATTTTACAACTCCTTGTTATAGGGTTTATGCAATTGATTAGTATAATCTGTTAAAATCAAGTTTATCTCCGTGGAATTAAGACCTTTCGCTTCAAAATCAATATTCTTTTTATCCTTTAAATAATCTTGTATATCTAAGAATACATTTACCGCCGAATTTTTCGCTTTATACAATTTCATGCAATAAGGTTTTATATTCTTCATGAGTTTAAGGACCGGCACTAAAACCTCCTCGGCATTTTCGCTCAACGTAACCGCTGCCTTAAAGACATTGAGAAGACCCTCACACACGGTAGCAGTAGACATCCTCTCAATCAAACCAATCATTTGGTACATCTTAAAGTTCTCATAGTCCTGTTGATTCCGCTGATTCTTTTTTCGCTCAGTCACATGCTCCTCTAGAATGATATTAAAAAGATCTAACAACTTGAAAACAACCTCCGAGTCCAGTTTTGATATTTGATTGTAAAACGGCTCTAGACCTTTCAGTTTCATTACCCTCGATTGCAGTTTCGGATTGTTGGGCAGCCACAGGTATAGAATATCTAATGCGAACGATTTTATTGCTAGGTTGGGATCGTTTTCGAATATCTCTAACAACAAATCAACAATATTGTGCGGTAGTACTGCATTGGTAGTCATCGATGCTGTTACAAACAATGTCTTTATGAAATGCAGCAGCTGCGCGCGTACAAACAAGTGTGTTGTTCTCATATTAGGTAGTATGACTCGGTCCACGCCGTTCAGTCCGAAGAAAACGAAAGCATTATCAACTGTTATTTGGTCCGTTAAATCCTCAAGTGATAGTGTTATCTTCCGGTAGAGTTTTTCAGTGTCTTCCATTGGAACTATTCCTTCTCGACTATATTTATAAGCCGTCATACTCGTTCTCTCAATTACCTTAATAATATCCTCGAAAATAGACTCGGGTGTTCTTGTAACATCTGTAATTAAACTAACTTTTATAACTTTATAAAAATCAAAGAACAAAGCTACGGAACAAAGAAATATGGTGATTTTTTAGATTTTAGTTGTTGCTATATCTAATTTCAAGTTATTACTATTTTATACATTATATTTTAATTATTTAATACCTTCAATTTCCTCGTCTGACTTAAATTCTTTAAATACGCAAATAACAATAAATAATTTTAACAGCCACATTTTCTTTGAGTGAAGAAGAATTATGATAGAACAGAGACAATATTAGTTTGACATTTAATAAAATAAGACAATTAAGTAATTATATATGTAGGTACCTACCTACTCAAAATAATTATAACGAATACTGTGGTTTTAATAATACTTGTAGTATGTTACGCATGCGAGATTATTATTTGTATTTACTTATAGAAAAATATATTTTAAATTTGATAAATTTTAATTGTGTTTTAATTATAATTTAAAAACACATTTCACTGAATTATATTATATTCTTTGAATAATATCATGTTCTATTTCACTCAATTATAACTGTGTAGGTACATTGTCAAACCAAAATGATTAAACAAATTTTATACATAAAACATCGAAAATACAACTTTTTTTTATAAAATAATACAAAATATGAAGCGCTTGTGTCGGCTTGCGTTGGCGCCAAAACTTAATCCTTTATTGTAGTATGATTATAACATAGAGTAATTAAAATTGGCTATGAATTGTCATTGTGACATTTCACAGTCAATTGTTTCTTGTTTATGGTTATAATTTGTATCACCCGATCAGCGATCATATTTTTGATTGATTTTAATCGTTATTTAGTATTTTTCCTATATTACCTAGTATATTTACCTATGTGTCATCTTATTAACAGTGGGAAAATTGCAAAATTTACTCACAAAACCCTCAAGAATCACATATTTAATAAGTTAATTATGCTAGGTCAATGGAAGACATAATAACTTTAACAGAATGTGATGATGGCCAATGTTGTTGTTTGTCATCACGCAGCAGTGTAGTATTAATTTCTATCATAGGACAGGTAAGCAGATATGTAGTAGTTTATAGATTTAGGCTAGTCCCATATACACATTATTCGATTTCCATATTCGGACATCCGAATGCATGGATTCAGTAGAAAATGCATAAACTGACGTACATGCTTATTTTACCGATCGGAACAAATTCTTTTCGTAGTACTTATTGAAAGCAAGACGGCGCGATCGGAGAAACCTATTGAAAAGAAACCTAATGACGTCATGCGGAACGCTGTGCTTGCATACATTTGGTTTGAACCGGCAAATTATTTCTATTCAGTATTGCGCTTCTGACGCGTGAATATTGCATACTGTAGTACTGACATCTACATTCCGAATGAAGAAAAACGAACGATTGTACTAGTCTAAACACAAATTAAAAATCCACGTTAGAAAGTCAAATACGGAAAACGTATTTCTGTGGCCAGCCTTACAGGCAAAGACAAATATACTAGACTATATTACATATACAGATACGAGTATGTTAATATATGAATTGAAAATATAGATAGATACCTTTAATAAGAGATTAATAATTAATATTAGACCTTATAAAGGTCGCCGGAAGACGCTGGATGCAGGTCCCCTCTGACAGGTATTCATGGAAGTCCAAGCCGGAGGCCTAAATCCAGCAGTGGACGTCTTACGCCTGAAATCATGATGATGATGATGAATTAATATTAGTACAGGGATCTTATTTTCGTCCATTATATCTAATTATTTTCATAAAATCGAATTATTAGATGAGCGAGAATATTCTAATTTATCTACTCAATTAATTTCATACTTTTACAAATTATAATAATTATTTAAAACCCAATTAACAGGATATTAGCTATCTAAAAATATAATTCATAAATTGTTTAATAACACTGCCACCTCGCAGTGAGTAGGAAAGTTACATTATTACAGGTGGGGTGGTTCCTGGATATATTGTCCAATGACAACAGAGAATGTATACCCAGGTCGCGTTATGTAGACACTTTACGGCATCTGCTACTCGCTTTCTTTCAAATGGCCAATATGCTACTCTTATTAGGATCTGTTGCTGTAAGTAATGCGCAATAACATTCTAATTACCGCTTTCACCTCGATGTTTGTCGTTCCACAACTGAGCATTTTCTAAGGCATCTTGTGCCGCGCACCACCTCTCTGTGGACTCAGCTGCCAGCAGGGGTATTTCCAAAAAAGAAAAAAAAAACAGCTAGAGAGAAAGTGAAATCTCGAAACAAATCTCTTTGTTAATGAATTCTTATTTTTATATGGTTAAATTTTAGGAAATTGCCTGGCTGTTGCAAGTGTACTTGTGGTATACTTTGGCGTTTATTGTAATCGGTTTTGTAGTCTCTATCGCTGGGTTTCTTTACCGCTATCAACGCCAAGGAATTTGGAGTTTGGCCATCCTCGTGCCAGAAGTGACGTTCCTCTTTGGTACGTGGGTTTCATAAAAATCACCAAGACATGCTCACCCGTGGGAGAAACTTGCTGAAGCAAATGCTAAAGCACTAATTGAGCCGTATCGTCCGAAGTTGGGTCAAGCCGGCTCAATTAGTGCGTCAGCATGGCTCTGCCACGGCTATTATATAATAAATTGTATTTTTACATGTTTTCGCCTCGTTACAGTGATGTTCCGCTGTTTGCCTTTAGTGGACACATACCGACGACACATCAGTACATATGGAAACTATCACATCTATTCTAAAGATATATAATTTTTCAATCCAATATTTAAAGTCGTTTAATAAAATCAGATCTAAATGAATATTTTGATATGTACTTTACTGGAGCTGTACAGATATTGGAGAATAACTTTTTTTAAAAAATAATTTGTAAGCATTGTAAAAAGTAGGTCTTAATTGCTTTGCTGTGAAAATTAATCTCTTACTGAGGAATGTTTTTCAATTATTTCTTAGTCAATTTTGTGAAAATTTATCATATAATTAGCATTAAGTTAGAAATGTCAATAATTTCTGGTAATTAAATACTTACATATTGTACTTTTATTGTTTGAGTTCAAATTGCACCAATAATTGTTACTTTATTTCTCTAAAATTAGATATTTTATTAAATGTTGACTCGATATTGCATCGGCAAACGCACATGAGCGAGTGCGAGCGCACATGACTGACAGTACGGTCAAGACATTCGTCTAAGTGAGGGTTCTTGAACTTTTTCAATCCACGCTCACATACAAATTTGGTATTTTGTCACAGCGCCCTAGCTAGTTATAACATTAACAAAAATACAGTCGAAATAAATAGATACCTATGAAAATATTAAGTAATACAGAATCTTTTTTACCAGTGGGAGAGCCATGTTGACGCACTGTTTGAGCCGGCTCGTCTGGAGTGACACCACGGGCTCACAGAATACTCAGCGTGAAACGGTACTTGTACAATGTTTCGCAGAATGAGTGAGGATATCGGAGGCCCCTAAAAGTGCCGCTTAAGCGACAAAAATCCAGTAATACAACCAATGTGCGAACTGCGGCGCGGGTGTTCGTGGGCCGCGGTTTTCTCTTACCATATAGGAGACTCACCTACTCCGTCGTCTGCTATAGAATAAAAACAATGAATGTATGTTTGGTTATGATTTACTGCTTCGTCTGAAACTACGCTAGACTCGCTTGTCTTGGGTTGGGTTTTCATAAATAAAACGATATATTCAAATATTCTGTCTTTCCTTTAATATTTTGTACTATCTACTATGTACAATACGAATTAATTATAAATACAACAAACATAAAACTTACTTAACACTCGTAGAAATCTCTTCTAATCATCTATTAAAAAAAAGCTTATACATACACATTTTATATTAGTTCTCTGGAGAGCTGACATTATTTTGAAGTTCACTCAGCTCAATGTGATTTTAAAATACGAACATGAAACGGATTTTTTCTAGTCTTGCTTTCGTCAGCCGAGGACTAGTCTGAGGCGCGGAACCTCCTAAAAGAATGCATTGGTTTATTTTCTATGGAAACGGTGGCAAACGGACAGGAAGTTCACCTAGGATAGCGGTCCTACGCGCTTGGATATCCCCAGCCCCTACACAAGTCGTATTGGATTGGAAATACCTATGCACGCAGCTGATTCCATAGTGGTGGTGCGCGATACCAAATGCTTTAAACTGACTCGAAGATCGGTATTAAAATTCAGCTGCAGGTATTAATCCAAACAAAACAGACTATTAACGGTACTGTTGTGTATATAAGAAAGCTATAGATAATCGTTCCATAGTCCGCAGACGACCATACATTATCGTAACAAAAATCAATCGATTTTGGAAATATTTTTATATATATTAAGTAAATAAAAAACTGTAACGCCAATTGGACCAACCTTCAAAGACTACAATAAAACATATAGTTTCAATCGAAGGAGGTTTTACATTTTCTATTATTCTTGATAAACCCTGTCACTGTTTTGTGTAATACTTTTGTTACTAACATTAAAATACAACTATTTTCCACAAGTTAAAGTTCTTTCAATATAAAAATACACAAATAAAATAATTTAACAGCGACATTTATTTAAAAAGGAAAACTCGCATCGTAACTAAATCAAATCTGGCTTTACTGTTTCCAACACACATTAGAAAACAAACTCAGCCTTTTTTTCAACATATTTCTATTCAGAAAATAAAATCCAAGGCACTAATTCGCGCCATAATTACATTCGGTGTGTTAGAGCCGCGGTAACTTGGCCGTATTAATTGTATTTAAAATATAAAATAAAATTTAAAGCATAGATAACATATTTTTTATGGTATAGACAAGAACGGAGCAGGCGCTTCTGTAAGGTTAGATATCAATGGCTCTCTCATAAGTATTAATTTGAAACAAACATTTACGTTTAAAATTCTCAATTCGAAGACTTAAAAATTAGTAGAGGTTCTAAATTTAGTAGCCGATAAGGCTACAAATTTACCACCTTACCACAATTTCCATACAATAATAAATTTGAGAAAATTTCTTTTAACAATCGTTATTTATATAAAACTTTTTCAAAACGCCCTCCCTACCTCGTTTGTTTATAATAAAATTAATAAAAAAGCTTTTGCATGGCATGCAGTAAATTGATATTATTAAGCCCGTTCGCAGTATAAAAATAATGAATCAATGTTATTTAATTTAAATTACGATGACTCACTATTTTCTAACGCGAACGGATTACACTCCCTGAAGATTCTCGGAATGGATATGACTACAGAAACATACATAACTCAAAATCTAGTCTTGATCTGTTAAGATCAAACCTCCTTGCACCAATCCACTCAACCATAGATATCTGGCTCTATATTTTGCCTTCAGACAGACTAAACAAGCTAAAATATATGATTATTCGAATGCGCAAACAAGCCACGAAACACAGCCACATATTAAACTAAATTATTATGAATCAACTACTTATTAACTTGTATCAGATTGTTACGTTCAATCGATCGCGTAAAATATTCAGTTAAATTCACAATAAACACAGTATATTTCATAAGATAACCGGAACGATCACATTGCAAATCTACTCATTCTGAGACACAGTAACTGTTTACTGAAATGGCATTGTAACAATTCTATCAGCGAATTATAAAACACGCCATGTATATTTGAGCATATATCTGTATTTATATAATTTTATAGCTCAAATTCATATTCATAAATGTTGAAACTCATTGCAGAAATTTATAAATATGTCAAGAACTTTTGTACACAAAATAGATTAGTTCAATGTGAAAAATTTAGGACCATACATTATTCAATTTAAATACAATTTGTCCAAACACATTTTCGATTCTGCGGTAAAACTTTAAACTCACACAGCTTAACTGGCTAATGCTCTAATGCACCTTTGATAACGGAAACCTTTCATTTAAATGAACCGGAAACCAATGCAAGAATTGTTGAAAATCGCCCTGTATACCCTCAAATTACGTTACTAGAAACATTATATCACTCAATCGTTTTCTAGCGTACGTGAAAATTTTGCAAAAGCGGTACAAAACATCTTATTTGAAAAAAAACATAGTTGAACAACGTATGAGGGTTAATTTATCGCCTCGACTATTATCTAAAAACAGTTACTCAGATTGTAAAAAAGCTATTACTTGCAATGTTACACACTACTCTTGGTCGATTATGAGATTTGAGAAATAGTCCACAGCAGCGATGCCCAACCCATTTCAACCACGGACGCCTAGCGAATCAAGAACAATTTAACGGACCTCTAATAAAACAGCAATTAAAATGAGATAAGGTTCGTTTTAGTTATTAGCGGCTAGGTGGGCCACGAGTTGAGAAACACTGGTCTACAGAATAGAAAGAACGTGCGCGGGATGAACACGTTCGTACGTAGACTAAAACATAACAAATTCGTTTCTTAACGCTTTACTCTCGGTTTATTCAACTTTTATCTCCAACAAGGTGTCACTTAGTCGGAATTAAGCTTTAGTTAAAAGTAAAATTTAAACCAGAAATGGAGTTTTATAAAATAATATTTTAATCTCTTATATTTTAAAATTTCTTATAGGATACGTGTTGAAAGGCATTTATCATTGAATAATATCCGCCGTGAAGCGACGGTTTAGAATTGCGCTTTTCCATATCATTCTGTGTGTGTCGTAAGAGGCGACTAAGGAACAAACCAGAGGGCGCCTAGCAGCGTCCTCCGCCTACTATAAAACTTCAATCGCCAACCCGTCTGCCAAGCGTAGTGATTATGGCAAACACTAATGAAAGACTTTATAAAGGTCGCCGAAAGACACAGAATGCAGATCACCTCCGAAAGGTATGCCTGGAGGTCCAAGGGGAGGCCTATGTCCAGCAGTGGACGTCCTACGGCTGATATGATGATGACTTATCATTGATTGCTTTGAATGTATGGATTCGCAATCATTATATAAATTGAAAGTAACATTTATGAGAATGTAATTTGAAAGCATATCGACATTTTTATAGCACAAATAGCGTAAATATAAACATTTTTTTTAAATTTAACGCTCAGCGTTCGTATGCTTACTAAATTTAAAAGATTTTGTATTTTTTTTCGTTCAAATAGGGCAAATAGGGCAGACGGTATTGAAAACATTTTAGCACGTCGTACAAAATTGAAACGAACGCCGTTTGTCGCTAAGTCGAATAAACTCTCAACTGCTTGTCTCAATATCCCTAAGTGCCAAAAAACAATGTTAAAAACTTTTAAAAGTATTGACCAAAGATGGTCATAGCGTGCGACCGCTCATAACTTCACACTTTTTGAGTCGAGTACACAATATCAGTCACTAAGTCACTTCACCTTACACTAACCGACACTTTGGTTGGCTATAGAGACGATTGGTTGCTGGTTGTTTGCGGATATTACAGTAGAACCCGGCGGTATCTGGAACATAACATGCTCACATTGAAATTTACAAATTAACAATTTATTTTTTATTCACATCTATATCACAAATAAGTAAAATTGGACTGTCTGTTTGTAATAGTAAAGTAACCACTAACAAATAAATGCATACGAATGTATATACGGTACACATACAAAATTTTTTTTTTACAATTTTGCCTGCCTGTCTGTCTGAGTTTTCCGGCTTATCTCTGAAACGGCTGGATCGATTCCGATGGGATTTTAAATGGCAGATAGCCGATGTAATAAGGAGTAACATGAGCTCTCTTTGATATTGTTGTCCATATTAAATAGGAATCAGTGTATGGTGGTATTTGATCGATAGATAACCTTATTTATAATAAAATTGTGTAAATTGAACAAATTACTAAAAAATGTCATGTATGCCGGACCCAATATGATGCAGATCGGACAGGAAGACGCCTGCAGGATGCTCTAATAATTAATAAAATAATAAAAATTCTACCTAAGCAGACATAACATAAAACTGTGAAAAAGTATATTTATATACCGAAATATTTATAATAATAAACCACTTTAAATAATATAATCACGGAAAACCTACTTTTCTTATATTTTTTATTTCAAAGAAAAATACTTGTGCTTAAGTATTTCAAAATATACTGTAGAGACAAGACATTATATCATATAATCCTACATGTAACATTATTTTTCATTATATAGCGGACAACGGGGCAGGCGGGTCACATGATAGGAAAAGATTCCAACTGCAGTTTGGTAGTGTTGCCGGCTTATTGTACCCTTTAATATAAATTACGTGGAGATTTTTTTTGAAATGACTAACGCTGTCACCAAAAGCCCTTCACAGCTTCTCGCGGACTTTTGGGGCGAAAAATCTTAGTGGACATTAGTGAAACACATAAAGTACTTCATGCTTGTATTCCATGATCACTTCTGACGATAGTCATAGATAAAAAAGATTACCTTCTGCGGCATCATGCCATCGATATGCCGGTACTTCTTGAGGCGGGTCCACTGTCCATTATTATAGTTCATCTGGAAATGCATCTCCGACAGCATCGTGAGGTATGTCTCATCGGACTGCAGCACATTCTCGATGTTCTCAGACAGCTTGATGGTGACGATGTTGCCCAAATTCGGGCACGGGTTGTCCCTTGAGCCGGCCATGAAGCCAAGTATCAGCGCCTTCTCGGGCCGCGTCACGCGATTCGCGTTCCGGAACATGTCCTGAGCTTCTAGCATTTGCTCGCGCTGTAATTATAACCCCTTATCAATAATATTTTTAGAAACATTTGGGAGCAAGCTTAAAAATACAGTCGAATTTTAATAATTTTTTAACAGTATAGAGGGCAATTGAGGTGGTTGTTCTCCTATATGGAAACAGAACACCGTCACCCATAGACGACCGCGTCACAATCCGCGCTTAGGTAGTGTTACCGGCTTTTTTTACTCCGCTTCAGCTGTGTAAATTCAAGGATTTCCGATATCCTCACTCATTCAGCGAAATAGTACACAATACCGATCCACACTATGCACCAAGGTATCAGTTCGCACTAGTCGGTCCAATTAATGCTTCAGCGTAGCTCTCCAACGGGTGTGACAGTTTTAAGATACTCTCCCAGCCACAGTCAATCTTTTCCAGAGACCAAATATAATATAACTTTTTGTTCTGACCGGAATTCGAATCCGATACCCCTCGCTCCGTGGTAGGTTTATAAATCCACTTAGCTACAAGGCTCTCAAAATTAGGTGATATATATTTATACCGTTAGCGATAAACCTCTTCTGGGCAATAGTTGCGGTTGCTGTTGTTGAGGCTGCTGTTGCTGCACTTGCGGCTGCACCACTGCTGTCGGTATAGGTTGGACTTGCTGTTGGACTTGTACCTGAATTTAATAAATTTAATTGACAGGCATCTTTGCAAACTTTGTTTTCGACGCTAGACTAGACTTCATACGTATGAATGTTATTGAAGAATGTCTTACACTTTCCGCCACTTTCTCGCCAATATATGATAGTTAATTCTAAAACGACATATAATACTTTAAAATATGTATTTATGTAACTATAGTCCTTTCTTCGCGATAAGAAAATAGTGAGTCTTAGAGAATTAATAAAGAAATTAGTATGTTCTAGTATTTTAATTGACTAATTTTAAGTAAACAACGATGACTCACTATTTCCTTAACGCGAACGGAATATATGTTTTTGTTGTTAGAAAAACAAGAGAACATTTCTAGAGTTCTACCATTTTTCTCACCAAGGTAAAAATGCAAATACATAGGAACTAGGATAGCACAACGCTTATAGCATTTGACAAAGATATTTAAATAAATCAACATCATTTATCGCATTCAATATAAAAGCTATAACAAAATTAAAAGTAATAAATAAACACAGTGTATCAAGAAATGGAGACTTTGCTTATGTATGGGGGTTGCTAAAAATCGGCCCATAACCCATAGCCATGCAAAGCCGCGGGTGCGTTGCCGGCCATTGAGGAATGGGTATGCTCTTTTTTTCAAGCTCCCAAATCGTATTGGTATGGAAATATGCCAGCTAATTCTACCGAGGTGGTGCGCGGCACAAAATGCCTTAAAAACGATCTGTTGTGGAACAACAACCATCGAGGTGATACGGATGAAAATTTACTGTTATGATACTCCTACCTGATGGCCAATAGCATGTTGCTGGACTTGTTGTGGCATCACAGGATGTGCTATGGGCTTCACATTCTGCAGCAAAACTGTCTTGCCACCCTGTTGCAACAGCAAGGCTGGGGTATTTAAAAGATTCTGAGTCGACAGCAGTACTGGTTTTCCCGGTGCCAAGACCAGCTTACCACCACAGACCACTGGTTTAGCCGGAAGTGGAGTTTGAGTGGGCGGTGACGGTGGGTTTTCTGATGGCACGACAGATTCGCTCGGCTCCGGTTCTGGGGCTGGTTCTGTGACGCTTGCTGTCGAGAAATACATCAAAAGTCAATTAGGTATTAGTAATTTGTAGGATTGTATATTTTTTTGATATTCATATTGTAACATTAAGTATTTTTATTTTAAACTAATGGAAATCCAGAAGACATCATTCTGTCTGGTACCTGTATTGTAGGGGTTAAGCCTCATTTTTGTAGTTGGATAAATAATTTTATGGTATGGTTTTAAAGTTTAAATTGACATTCATGCATTATTAAGAATATTTTCTATGGAAGTATAGAAAAGGGTTGTTTTTATTTAACTTCTAGCATTGCTATTTTTATAAAACTTTTCTGGATTTGAATTATTTGTGGAAGATAAATAATTCAAGACAAAAATTAGTCAAATCGGTCTAGCCATTCTCAGGTTTTTGTGAAACTAACAAACAATTTTTTTTATATAAGATAAAGAAATGATAATGTAAATATTTCATTTGCTGTCTTTTTAAAGATTTAACATATTATGTATTTATAACAATATAACTATTTTACCTGTGGGAGGCTCCTCTGTCTTAATACTCTTGAAATCAGGCGGTGGCGGCGAAGCCGATGGCGGAGGTTTCTTTATACCTTCCTCCATTTCTGAAATGGCAGATAAGATTTTATTATTAATTTTAAAAATGTAGAGAAGTCTTATAAAAAAGACCTCCATTTAAGCCATCTATAAAGGTTAAACAATGAAAATGTATATAAAATTAATTTTTCAAGAAAAGAGCGTATATATTCCAGGCCAGGAACTTTTGCCCTAGTTGAACCTCCTGCACGTTTGCCACCGTTTTTCTATAAAAAGCCTTACCTAGCTTTCTCCTCTTTTTGATTTGGGCGTGTGTGGCCGGCTGTTCAGTGATGTCAAGTAGCTTAATTCCAGCCCTGGGAGGAGGAATAGGCCGTGGAATTGGCTGTGGAGTAGGTCTTGCCACCCTACGAGACGGTAGGCCTTTTAAAGGTGCTGTAAACAAAATATTTAATGTACACTATTATTTTATAATTATTACATTACATCAATAAAGATTATTTTAAACAAAACAAACATAACATATTAGAAATCATATTACTGTTTTCAATCAATACTTATAATAATAACATTATGATAAGAAATTATTAAAGCATAAGATAGTAATTTTAAAACCACCTTAAACTAAAAAAAAATCTTAAAATAGTTGGTATTAAAATTAATAATAATATGGTAACATTTTAAGAAATGCCATTATTAAAAATATTTGATCTAAGCAATTGTCATTGAAGAATCAAACTATAAAATCATATTATGTTGTAAAACTTTATTTTTCTTATTAATATTTAAAATTAATTCCTTTGGGATTCTTTATGGGGTTTATGAATAATAGTGAAGCATGGAAATTATAATCACTGCAGTATTTCATTAAATAAATATAATATTAGATATATAATATTAAGAGAATTACTCACTGGTATCAGTCATTTTACGTGGCATTCCCCGACTTCTAACAGGCACAGTTGGTGCTTGAGCTTTCTTCTGGTTGGCTTGTACTTCTGCTGCCTTTGCCAAGAGTTCACTCCTTAACGCTACAGACTTAGGTTTCCGTTTTAGTGTAAAATGTTTCAGTGGATTAGGTTGTTGTCCCACCTACAATAGAAGTATATAATTATAACAGTTTAGTATGTATATATCTTAATATATATAAATCTCGTGTCACAATGTTTGTACTCAATGGACTCTTAAACCGCTTAACAGATTTCGTTCAAATT
>DWCF01003199.1:0-20493 GCA_018230265.1 Delias oraia | reverse complement strand
ATTGTAAATGTCCGGACTGAGATTTGAACCTGATAGCTCTCGCATCATGGTAGACTTTTAAAACCATTTAGCTACGACGGTCTCAAACTTGAACAAATATAATATTTATCTAAATTGAATAATATTGATATTTTGTTTGGTTATAACGCATCACATACTTTAAAAGAAGTATTCATTGTTTGCAATAATTATTAAGGTTAATTGATAAAATTGATCCCAAATATTAGATTAATCAAAATGGCGTCAGTTATATATAAGCAATAAACTTGAACTGCTTTAAATGCTTTCGAATTACAGGCCTGCTAATGGGCAAACTTAATATTCTCAGAGGGATCACCCGACCCCCGGTGACAGCAGCCATAGTTCCCTTTTTATGTTGTCGCCACAAATTGTTTCTATTTAAATTCACGATACTGATGCAAAATGTCGGATCCCAATATTGAAGGGTGCATTTTAAAATCCTCATTGTTTTATTTGTCAATTTTAATTATATAGCAGGTCTCACGTTTTAAGGATCTCACTTGCTTACAAATATTGCTTGATTTGAAAACGTGTCTTACATAATGTGTCACTTTTCCACTGTTGTGCTTTTAATATTGCAAAAACGAGAATATTTGAAGGAAAGAGAATTTTTTTAACAATTATTAACAAATTATAAAAATATAAATCTTCAGGATTTACTATGAATACTTGATATCACCACTCGTAGTACCAAATAGTCTTCGTAAGTTACTTTTTTATGCTATAGCGGACAACGGAGCAGATGGGTCTCCTATATGGTAAAAGAACATCGCCGCCCAGGAACAAACACATTAAATGTACCGTTTCACCCTAAGTATTCTGTGAGCCCCTGGTATCTCTTCGGACGAGCCGGCCCAATCACTGCGTCAGAATATGCTTCAGCATGGCTCTCCCACGGGTGCGGCAGTATTAAGACACTCGCCCGGCCACTGTCAAACCCTTCCAGAAATCGAATAAATTATAATTATCCGGACCGGGATTCGAAACTGTCACCTTTCGCTTTATGGTACACTTTTAAAGCCACTAAGATACGAGGTTCTCTGTTATGTTCAGCCATTTAAAATTAGTTTTTAATTGTTAAGTGATATCTGGTTCATTCAAAAACAATTAATTAAAAAAGCTGGACATTGAGTGTACAATTATTTCACTGTCCTTTTACAAAAGAAGCATTAATAAAGGTTGCAATCAAACAAAGCTATCCTGATCCACTAAAGCCATCAAACGAGAAACTATTTCAATTGCATACCTCTTGTTTTCCACGAGTATTCTTCTCTGAAATCGCTATTTCATCATTTTTTGCGTCAATTGTTGTTTTGCAAGTGGATATCGATGGAGGTTATGGCAATGCCTTTGATAGCCACTGATTTTTTGACGCAAAGAGAATAAAATTCAGTATATTGGGCAGAATTATTTTAACTGTTGCCTACGAACACATCGGCAAAGAGACATTACTTAAAAAGAAATATTTACAAATACACCGAAAAAATAGAATAATTCATAGTTTAACCATAATAGCAAAATTTAATCTGTACTACATACAGATTTATAACAAAAGAAATTTTAATTGTTTATTTTTAAATGAACAAGTAGGTAATCTAATCTTTTTACCAGTCCTCATATGGTAATGAGGCCAAACCCAGGGTTGCGTGCTGCCATAGTTGGTACAAAAGCAAAACATTATTTTTTTGAATATTTAACAGTTGTGGCTAAATATCCTAATTTGTTGTACAAACGTTTTCACAATTTAGATTTTAATCAAATACGGAAGGGAAAGTATAAAGAAAATTACGAATTATGCCAACTCGTTATGTAAATTAAAACCCATTTAACTTAAGCGAGATAATTTTACACAGAAAGATTTTCGGGACTTATATTTTTTCGTCTTAATTATTTTCTTATCTAAATTGACCGAAGTTAATAATTTTAACACTCTTTTATTTTGATTAACTGAGTAACTTGGGGTTAAATTCGCAGTCATAACAATAGTTTCTTCCAAAGTGCATTATGAATTTCCTTGTTTTTTTTTCAGAAACATTTATATAAACGATTAAACAAAAAGAACACCGAAAAGTCGTTAACGAGGCTTAGATTTTTAATTATTTCTATGGTTTGATGACCATTTAATAATGAAATAATATTGACAAATTCAATAAAAAGTAAATTTTTAAAAACTTTTATAGTATAGCGGACAACGGAGCAGGTGGGTCTCCTATATGGTAAGAGAACACCGCCGTCCATCACCAACCGCGCCACAGTCCGAGCAGTGTGTTACCGGTTTTTACGCCACTTAAGCGGAATTTTAAAGGGCCTCCGATATCCTCACTCACTCAGCAAAATATAGTACACCGTTTCACGCTGAGTATTCTGTGAGCTCGTGGTATCACTTCGGACGAGCCAGCCCAATTAGTGCGTCCGCAGGGCTCTCCCACGCCGGTAAAACTGCTCAGAATTTGGTATAATTTCTTTATTGATTGAAAATACTTCATTATTATTTTTTTTTGTTTTTAAATGCAACATTGCAATAATAATTGTATGCAACATTGTCTTTCATCGATCCTTCGATCTATATTTTCACTTAATGCCTACATTTTGTATTTGGTAAACGTTCAGAAAGATAGATAAAATCTTTATACATACTATCAAAATCTAATTATAAGTAGCTGCCATCAATTTTATTACAAATTACTCTTTTAACGCAGTCGTATTATCTTAGGCAACTGACGCTCATATTATTATTAAATTGATACCCACGTATAACCTTATCACGTACAGGCATTCACACAATTTCCAATTAGTTTTAAGCTCTCATATTGACATTTAAGAGCGCAACTCCACGTAACTTGCAGCATCCCACTTCCTCCTATATCATAATTAGTTCCTTCGAAAGTTACCTGAGCTCTGTGCTAATGAGACCCGACCAGCGGAAATTTGCAAACTTGCTGGAATTCGGCCCGGCGTCTTTTACAGTTAGTTCGGGAAAATTCAGTGTCAACTGAAGCGTGATTATCCGATAGATCTGCTTAATTACCTACCTTAAATTACCCTTTACAATGTATTTATTTATATTATTACTGCGAAAATTTATATATACTTAATTTAGATATACATATTATATATAAGTAAATGTTGAGTACAAAAAAATATTACAAGAATTATTTCACTACTGGTATACATATTTGCATCCCTTTCAATTACTATTTTCAATAGATTAAGGCAGAAATTAATATAGTTTTATGGGTTTTATTTATTAATTAAAGTTTTCTTATAAACATAAAGGAATATCTTACTTTTTAGAATCATTCCATGTCTATCAAATATTGCTCATATTTCAATCCACCAATTGCCACAATAATTATCATCAAATCAAAATAACTTCACTCAAAAATAATATACTGAAACGAGATGCCACTCGGTTGCCATAGCAACGCGCCCGCCCTTACGTGTAATCACGCTGCCGCGCGCGTTCTCACTGACAGATTTTCCCATATTTTCCGAAACACATGATTTTCTAAACCCGGTCGAGGGTGCAAAACCTTCACACAGTGACACGGGAAAATCATAATGGCAGTTCGTTAGTATGCCTCCACCCGTTAACCGCCTTTTTCAAGCATTCTGTTTATTACATTCCCTGTTATGAACTTTTCAACCTTAAAAAAAGTATGAAGAAGCTTTAATTGAAACAACTTTTTTAAATTTTGAGAGCCTTGTAGCTAAATGGTTTAATAAGTCTATCATGAAGCGAAAGATATTGGGTTCGGATCCCGGTTCGGACAATTATAATTTATTCGGTCTGTTAAGATGTGACAGTGGCCGGGAGACCCGTAGTGTCGCATCCGTGGGAGAACCTTGCTGAAGCATATGCTGACGTACTAATTGAGCCGGCTCGTCCGAAGTGATATCATGGGCTCACATAATACTCAGTGTGAAATGGTAGTTGTACTTGAAATCATACAAACTATATATATGCACAACATCTAGTATGTTTCGCTGAATGACTGAGGATATTGGGAGCCCTTAAACTGCCGCTTAACCGCCGGCGTCAAAGGCCGGCAACACCACCAATGCGCGAGCTGTGGCGCGGTTGTCCATGGGCGGCGGTGTTCTCTTGCCATATAGTAGATGCACCTGCTCCGTTGTCCGCTATACCATAATAAATATTAAGACAAGTAGTGTAGGTAAAATATTTAGTTTAAGTGGACAATTTTTATCAAATAATTTTGTTATGCACAAACTTTAACAATTATTTAAAAATATATCATAATGACTTACTCAAGTTAAGATTTTCTTATAAATCAAGACTATTATTATACTTATATATATATTATACTATTATTGTACTTATAGACTTTATAATTACTATATAAAAATTGTTAATTTTTTGTACATAACATTTTCTACATAAATGTTAAATATATCATGATATAAAACACCGTGAAACAAATCGGTGCCAAAAACACAAAAGGCAGTGGTTTGTAAAAGCTTTGTTTTAGTTTTAAATTAAGAAATATATTCCAATCACGATTAGGTAGGACCAACTAAGTAAATTGTATACGTGCTTGGAGAGATGCCGAATGGAACGGCAGAAGATACATGCCTCGCACTCAACCAACTATGCCATCAGATTTATACTACAGATATTATTCAGCGATGCCAAATAAATTTAGAACTATTGCTATGCACCAGATCCACATTGTTATATAGAAGTATTAATAATAATTTTTATTGCGATGCAAATTATTTATGATGGATTTTGAGGCGCCGTTTAGGCCTGAAAGTCTTGGAAGGGTTTTACCTTTAAAGACTTCTTTAGATTTATTCACTAAAACATTCATATAAATTTTAATAAAAGTATTACCGTAGCACTACGCCTACGCCACTGCTACATTTAATGGCTACGAGATTATAATGATCAAAATATAAAATGCAAAACTTTTTGCCTATGTATTCTATTTAATAATAAATTTACATATTTAATATAAATACATTTTTGTGTTAAAATTTATCACAGATATGCTTTGATATATTTAATCTTTTATTCCATATTTGATTAACTAAAATCTCTTTTCAAATATTTGTGGTGCTTCTGCAATGCCAATTGCAAGCCAACAACGATGTTGTTTATAGGAGATATTGCTTCAAGCTAGAACGGTAGGTATTTGGTTATTCCTATGAAATCAGTAATCCATAAAGTAACTGTCTAGTCTCCCTGGGAACACAGAGAGGATTATGTTCTCCATTATAATATTCATACCATTTTATATAAAATATGTAGAATGGGATAGAAGAAGTCAATGATACCTATATATAAAAAAAGTTATTTTTGGACGGTTATTTTATTTAACACAATCTGCATATTTTACTCATGGGTGAGCCATTTATAGGGCCGGCTCGTCCGAAGCGATACCAAAGGCTCACAGAATACTCAGCGCGAAATTGTCGTTGTACTAGAAACGGTGCTTCTACTGAGTTTAGTTGAGTGGGTCAGGATACCGGACCTTACAAATGCTGCTGCAGTGGTGTGGTAGTGTGGGCGGCGGTGTTCTCTTACCATATAGGAGGCCCACCTGCTCCGTTGTACGCTATACCTTAAAAAAAACTTTTTTAATCATACCAAATTTTTAAAAAGTTCGTCAATCAATATCAATTTATATTTTTAAGTCACTTGTCGAAAAGAATCAGGTGAGTGGTTTTTAAGAGCAAAATAAAGTTTTCCACTTTTATTCAAGAGGTCCCGTATTATTTGAGCTCGGCCGAGACATTCTTTATTGCAAGACATTCCATCAAGATTATTTTCTTTTCACGACGTACTCAATGCCATAAGACGGCCGCTATCGATGTTAGAAGTAATGGCATTTTTGTTTAATTTTCTGATATATTCTTTTATATCGTCATCTCGAGTTCTCTTTTTATTACGTGTATATAACGTCCACCTACAAGGTGGACAGACGACCTGATAAAGGCGCCGGAAGAAGCTGGATGCAGGCTGCCTCCGACAGGTATGCATGGAGGCCCAAGGAGGAGGCCTATGTCTAGATGTGGACGTTTTACGGCTGAAATGATGATGATTATGATATAAGGTAACTTTGAGGGTTTACCATTTATGCTTATTTTATTATAATTAAGTAAAAAAAAAAGTATTTCAAAGATGAGTCACTCAAAATAATTCAGTTTCATTCAATAAATGTTCTGATTGAATTTACTATTATTGTACGTACTTATATATGTGTCATATCAGTAAATTTAGTAATAACAAATCTTTTTTTATTTTTTTCTTTGTATAGCGGATAACGGGACAGGTGGGTCTATGGTAAGAGAACACCGCCACCCATCAGCAACCGCGTCACATTCCATGCATTGGTTGTGTATCCTCCGATATCCTCACTCATTCTTCTAAACACAGTACAAGTACCCTTTCACGCTGAGTATTCTGTGAGCCAGTGGTATCACTTAGGATGAGCCGGCCCAATCCGCTCTCCCACAAGTTCGACGGTATTAAGACACTCGCCCGGCCAGAGAACGGATAAATTATAATTTTCCGTACGGGGATTTGAACCCGATACCTCTCGCTTCATGGTACAATTTAAAAGTAAAATATTTGAAGTAATCTGATACGTATAGGATTCTTCGTATTTTATTGGCTTCTGTCAATAGCGATCATAATGTTGCTAGTGTCAGTATTAACATTTACATAATAAAGACAGAGAATCGAGCAAGAATATAAAAAAAGAATATAAAAAATTATAACCATGAACATTTTATATATATACGATTAATATATTTGCATGATTCTTCTTATTTTGTTAATGCCGAGATCATAGACAATAAGAACTTCGGACAAGTTTGGATGTATTGCGCGCTTTTGTCAACAGGAAAATGGTGGCCCTCTGTCACTTTCACATATTTATGACCGCGAGTCTTTATCCTTTATTTCCAGAACCTAACCGAGCGTGAATGTACACAAACTCTATAAAGTAAACAAACGTTGAGCGAACGGAAAACTTTACCTGTAAATGGTAAGTCGATTAATCATTGATTGCTACTGGGTGGAAGTCAATTGCTATGAAAAGCGGGAATACCTTTTCATTTTGAATAATTGTAAATCGTTCTTATCTGTTCAAGTTTTAAAATTTGAACGTCGTTTCCTGAATAAGGGGTGATTTATTAATTCAAGTCATTTGAAATAAAAGATAACGCAATTAAATATAATTATAGCTTTTTAATTATATTATTTATTATACATTATATAATATTTATTTGATGTATTAACATCACCATTGCCAATATTTAATTCAAAATATTATGAATTAAAACTGCGTTATGTAACATATTTAGCAACATTTGCTTCAGTATGGTTCTCTTATTAGTGAGCATGGCACTTCCAAGCGTCTCATACATCCATGACACTACTACAAATAGATGCCTATTTTATATTGCCTGTTACGAACGTTTCGATATGTATAGCTTTATTTTCTAAATACCATAAGAGTATATAAAAATTTTCTAGAGAAAATGCAATAACAAAAATAAAATATAACGAAAAGCAGACATTTTACTATCTGTATTTATTTGACAATTGCTTTTAAGAGATCGTTAATATAGTATTCTTCAAGAATGCATCGAACAGTTTTTTAGGAGATGGCGCTGTTTAACTGTAACACGAATTTAATGAGTGAAACACAAAACTTATCAACAGGCATAATAATGTCATATCTCAATTTAACGATATTTAACGGTTTCATATTCCTAAAGTAGGAAAACAATCCCACGCCTCAGCGACTGTTGGTTATCGTCTTGATGCGGTCCACTTATCAAAATGGATGACTTCAACGCTTATGGATGCACCTGTGCTATCCTAAAGAGAACTGTGTATAGTAAAGTAATAGAAAAAATGCCGAAAGAAAATACATCATTTAAAGGATTTTGTACAATGTACAACAGTGTATATAATATAGAGATTCTTTTATGGTATAGAAGAAAATGGAGCTGATGTCTTCTATATGGTAAGAGAACAGTGAAACACAATACAATACATTTATTCACAACAAAAAAGTTACATGTCATTACATCAATTCATATTTATTTTATTTTTTCTACACTAAGTTGGAAAAAATTGGAAGTTTAAATAACTCCTCATAATATTGGAGACAAAGCTGTATTCTTTACCGCCTTGGACAGTCTGCTGAAGACCGCGGGGTTCATAACATACTATGACCACTCGGGTTAACTCAAGTACATGTACCTTTTCCCGCTGAGTATTCTCTTAGCCCGTATCACTTCAGATGAGACGTTATTATCAGCCAATTAGTGCGTAAGCATATGCTTCAGCATGGAGCTTTGACACGAAAAACTCACGGGTTTCACAATTGTTGAATAATGGTTGAATAATTATGATATGATATATTAACAATTCAATTTCATGGTTGTTAAGAGATATTAGTAAAACAGGTATATACCGGATGTGGGAAAGGTATTAAGCAGTTTGTATATAACCCGTGGGAAATGGCTCTCTGACGCTGAAGAAAATGCTGACGAACTAATTGGGCCTAGTGGTAAAACTCGCAAAAAAACCAATGCGTGTACTATGGCGCGGTTGTCCATGGGCGGCGGTGTTCTCTTACCTTATAGAAGACCCGCCTGCTTCGTTGTCCATTATATATCAAATTATTTATAACCAAATTATTTTTAGCTCCTTTTAGATTATAAAAAACGTTATTTAAGCGAAACAATCTTTCTCTATAGATAGTTTTATTTGATGTCAATCAGCGATTCACATAAGTGATTGACAAAATCAAAGTGATTCTTAAAAGTAATTACCATTGTTACAATTAATTCGATTTCGTAAACCATTAAACCGGAGAATTAGAACGGCTTCCGGCTGAGTTACATCGTCGCAGATACCGAAAACTAATGAGTACTAACGCTCGGATGCTTTGCGCAATAAATGATTTTATCTCTCCAATATTTAACTAGGACTAATTGTCCACATTAAATATTGGATATGTTATATACAAGTTATTTAATTAATACATTAAACATAATTCCATTTATACAATTAGTACGAAATAATATTGAGTGTGATCAATGTTGATTTTTTTAGTATTGATTGTGTTGACTGATGATTTTATATTTTTGCATTTTTACACCTGCTAACAACAGTAACAAAAAGTTTTTCAAATTGGAAAGGCAAACTAGTAGGAGGTTCATGTACGATTAGCGATTCGCCGCCCGTGGTCACCCTCAGCCCTTGGAGAGCTAAGGGTGCGTTGCTGGTTTTTTTAGGGATAGTAATTCTCTTTGAACGTCATAAGTCATATCTCCCTCTCTGCTGAGTTAGGGTTATGTTGTCAGCTTTTTATAAATTGTACTAATATTTACGTCAAACAAACTTTGTACTGTGACAATTACAACACGTTTTATTACGTACACGTACATTCTAGTTTATAAATTAAATTATTATTGTCTTTATTTCTGATTAAACGACAATATTTATTCAATGTTACATTTAGAGATTTTCTAGTTTTTTATAAAACTTTTGTATAAATTAAAATTTATCTCAGTAATTGGATTTTGCTTGTCTTCTGCAGGAAGACTGTTTACCAGTCGCAGAGGATTTCTCGAAACTTTTTAAATTAAAACTCTTAAAATTTAAGTAGGTCACATATAGAAGAAAGTTTATGATCATACAAGACTGCATAGTCAAAAGATATCTCCAAAGAGTTTAATTCATAAAGATACTATACTTAAACGTAAAGTATATTTATAAATTGTTTTTATAATTAATACGGTGGCATACGAGCGAGAGGCTCACCCAGGTTAAGCGGTCTTCCGCCCATAGACATCCTGAGCACTAGCAGAGCTAAGGGTGCGTTGCTGGCTTTTTAGAGATAGTAATTCTCTTATTTTTGAAAGTCACAACTCATATTTGATTGGAAATAACTTTGCAGACCTTTAGTATTTTTTTGAACGCATAGAATAATAACTGAGTTATACTATGAGTTAAAAATTATATCGAAAATAACATTATCACATATCTTTGTATATCTTGAATGAAAACAATTCCGACACATAATCTCTAATCTAGTTCGCAGGTCTAGCCAAGCGGTTAAAGAAATGAACAAAAGTTGAACGAAGCGGTGCCTCTGAAAACAATAAAATTCACGGATCGTTAATACATTGTAAGGTTAAGTGCACATGCGAACTCGTAAATCACAGACCATATTATTTCTGAAAACTTTGCTTATAAAATGATATCTCCCGAAGGCCTCATATATCTCAAATATACATTTACTCTTTTTTTAATATTACATTATTCTCTAATTTACCAAATATATAAAACCTGTAATGCAAAATTTTCAACAAGATTTCATACTACCTATATCACGCACCGTAAAAGGTATTTAATAAAAACATTTAAATAGTTATATTCTTACCATTAATTTCAGTTATTCTAGAAAATATTTTAAAATCATATTTTTTATTTAAATATTAGTGCAGTATTTCAATGAAAAATTTCAGTTAAATTTTTTATTAAAACACCAAAACTATATTTTCTTGTTCACAAGTGACGTTATAACAATAAATAGGGGTTCACAAATCTGTGCATTTAGACTAAAGCCTACATATCAGTGCCATCTGTAGCAGAAAACTTAAACTCTAAAAAACATTTACAAAACCAGTTCAAAAACAAAACGTTTATGTATATAATGTAAAATACTTTATAAATTTATCCATTCAACAGATAATATAAAAAGTAATATTTAATGTTGTTACAAGTTCAATGAATAACTTGTGTTTCTCTTTGTATTACTCATGTAATTACGCAGCAACCGTTGACTTATAAGAATAAACTCGCGAACACAATGAGTGTTTTCCGTAACTTTTTAAACAGAAACTTTTCTCATTTTTAGTTGTAACAAACAATTTGAGAGTACGTTATAACAAACGAGGTAAAAAGGTATAAATTCAACCATAAACATAAAAAGAAATTTCTAAGTCATCTATCGCCATCAAAACAGTTGTAATTTGAAGTTACTTTTGCAATAAATTAATTATGCATTAAATATTAATTATATTTATTTAGAGTTATACGTATTTTTTTACACAACTGCTGGCAACTGAGCAGGAAGCCCACCTAGAGCGTTCGGTCATCTGCCCATGGACACCCCCACCCTTACACAGCCGCGGGTGCGTTGCCGGCATTAATTATAAATAGTCTCTAATAATTGTTATATTAGATTTATGGAAACGACTCCTGCGAAAGTCAATACATTCTAATAAAGAAAGTTAGACATCATATTACATCTTACATCAATGTCAGAAAGGCGCGGACAAGATATAAGTAATTAAATGTTAATAATCAATAACTAGACATGGGTTCTTATAAATAATATATTTAATCAAGAAGTTTTTTTATAGTAGAGTGGACAACGGAGCAGGTGGGTCTCATATATGCTAAGAGAACACCGCTGTCCATGGACAACCGCGCCACAGTCCACGCATTGGTTGTGTTGCTGAATTTTTACACGACTTAAACGGCATTTATGGGCCCGCGATATACTCACTCACTCTGCGAAACGCAGTACAAATACTGCTTCATTTTTAGTATTTTGTGAGCACGTGGATCACTTCGGACGAGGCGGTTTAAAACACCAAATCGTAAGTTGCAAGACAATATAATGTTCATAAATGTTTATGTTATTAAAAAAGTTGTTCATTACAATAAAAATTTAATTTAAATAAATACAATTTTTTAATGTTGCCTTTAACGTACAGTTTCATACTTTAAGAGTAAGAGAGTATAGAAGAGTATGAAATAGTATGAAACGTTAAATGTAAAATAAAATGTGATACTGGGCTCAAAAAACAGCTTAAAGTTACTTTAAGAACTTGTGTAATCATATAACCCGTACAGTACTCTGTAAGCCATTATTAATCTTATCTGTAATAGTCCTAATAAATATTTTATTTTTTTCTGCCATATTTTTTGACAAATAATTCACATTAATAAATAAAGACATATTTTCACAAATAATATAATTATTGTATTTTTATTGGTATTGATTATAACAATTATCGGATATAATGTCGGCAAATATACGGTCTCTTCAAAGTCGCTATATCAGGTTTTATCTGTATTGACAGGCTCATTCTTAAACAATCGCATGCATATATGTTAGATGAAAATAAAATACGTTTATGCTCTAAAAGCAAATCCCCTTCACTCAATTTAGCTGATGTAGTCCGACAGTTTAATACTTGATTGCACATGTTCTACATAGTTTATAGTCTATGGTATGGTCACTTTTAACTGAAAATCTACTTCATAGCGCGAATGCAGCCTTTGTTCCCAAAATGAAAGTTGTAAAATTTTAACTCGGCAACTCCGACCATTGAATCGGGAATCGGTATCGAATAAGTTTTTACGACGTGACAGACATACTTCTGACTATGCTTTAGTGACTTTTTTGTATTTTTTAAAGTATTTATATTTCATTAAAAATTATAAAGTCAGAAGAAAAGTTATGTCAAATGATTTTAATGCAAAAATATAGTTGTACATAGAAAATATGCATTCATATTTAGTAATATTTCAGTAAATGAATAATAATGTGATATGTGTAATTTATTTTATTTATTATAAATGTTTTACATTACTTAATATATTTGTTAATCAAATTAACAGAATATGTAACAATGTTGAAATAAATTCATATATTTTTTGTATAAAGAAATAAATGAGTATAAATATAATTAGTAAATCAGTTTACACAATCTGATGTCATAATGAAAAATTTTGACTCTTTAGATTAAGATCAATTATTAAACAAGCTTTGACTATATCACCATTTTGAGAGCCTCAAAGCTAAGTGGTTTAATAAGGAAGCGAGAGGCATCGGGTTCGAACCCTGGTGCGGACAATTATAAATAATAATTTAATTTATAATTTACTCGGTCTCTGGAAGGGCTTGACAGTGGCGAGTGTCTTAATAATGTCGCAACCGTGGGAGAGCCATGCTGAACCATATTATGCCGACGCACTATTTGGGCCTACTCGTCCAAAGTGATACCAAATCCTCAACGTGAAATGGTAATTGAAACGGTACTTCTACTGTGTTTCACTGAGTAAGTGAGGATATCGGAGACCCTTAAAAATGCCGGTTACGTTGTGTAAAAAGCCGGAATCACAACAATGCGCGGATTGTGGCGCGGTTGTCTACGAGTGATGCCCGCCTGCTCCGTTGTCTACTATAACATAAAAAAACCCAAACGATTATAATTTTACTTGAAGCAAGCGAATGACGTTACTATTTTATAAACTAACCTACCAAACATTTTCTGAGGATTTTGTGTTTTATCATTACTTTTTGGTTTTAGTTTATAAGCAAAAAAGCAAAATCTAAAAAAAACATTAATGGAGGTTATAAGTAGAACACTTTCAAAGAGATAACTTAAAAAGACCAAAAAGTATAAAATAGTTACAATATTACTGTTACTCTACATTATCGTTGTATGTAGCTAAGATCAAATTGTGACCGTAGCAAATATTTATGTAGTTTTCTTTCTTTGATTTGTATCTAAGCATCCCATATCCTACCAGCCAATGTTACAAATCGAAGTCAAGATCGCCATTTTAATACGGCATAATGAAGTGGCGGAACAAATTCCGCGTTTATTGAGTTAAATTAATTACTCAATGCTATTATGAAGGGCGTATCCCGTAATTTATTTTGTTCCACAGTTTCATTTTCTACTAATTCGAAACATGATCTACTTTCCTCCTCGCAACTTTCCCTTTTCACAGCGAGACAAAAGGCGCGAAAACAAAAACATCTTTGCAAATCATAATACTAACTCTTATTCACTGATACTAATTAACATGTTTACGTAACCTAACCGAAGCGACAAGAATACTTTTTACGTAATATTCGAAATTGCAGACTATTTTATTTTAAGAGCCTCGTAAGTCGTATCTTAATGCTTTTAAGAACGTACCATGAAGCGAAAGGTATCGAGCTCAAATCCCGGTCCGAACCACTATAATTTAATTTATAATTTATTCGGTATCTGGAAGGGCTCGACAGCCGGCTCGTCCGAAGTGATACCACTGCTCACAGAATACTCAGCGTGAAACGATACTTGTATTGTGTTTCGCTGAATATGTGAAGATATCGGAGGCCCTTAAAAGTTACCTACCACCGCCCATGGACAACCGCGCCATAATCCACACATTGTTTGTGTTTTTACACCGCTTTAGTAGCATTTTTAAAGGCATCCGATACCCTCACTCACTCAGCGAAACACCGTAGAAGTACTGTTTCAAGTACATCTACCATTTCACGGTGAATATTAAAACATACATGCCAATTATATGGCAACAAAAGATAAGAAATAAAAACTAAATTCAAGTTTACGAATACGGCTATAGAGAGAGGGCTATAGGTGTTTTGTGTAAGTGTTACACAATACGGGCGTAAATGGAATATAAATTGAGAGCGGCGCACATGTGATTGGATTGATGCAGCCTACAAAGGACCAATTAGGAAGGGTGGCACATAACACAAGGTCAATTTACAATGCTTCCTTCTAGGATGTTATAAATGGAATATTGCTACTCACACATCATATATTTAACTCATGTTTTTCGTCGTTGAATTCTCTGTTTCAGCTAATATTAAGCACTGTAATCTTACTACTTTAATTTGTTTTATTATGAGCAGAAATGTCTGATTTTATGCGACGTGAATACCACCGCCCATGAACAACTGCACCACAGCCCATCATTGGTTGTGTTGCCGGATTTTTTACGCCGCTTAAGCAGCACTTTTCAGGGCCTCACTCATTTTGCGAAACGCAGTACAAGTACAGTTTCACCCTGAGTACTCTGTGAGCTCGTGGTATCACTTCAGACGAGCCGTCCCAATTAGTGCGTCAGCGTACGCTTCAGCATGGCTCGGCCGATACATCTAGATTTAGATACTCTTCTAATTTTTGAATCGATAGTACGTTCATAGTCGAATAACAATATTTGACTTTGACTTCTCATTCTAGCATTGGATATCCATGTATGGTGCAGTGCTGAAGAAATTCTATCTGCTAATTAAAAATCGCATGTTCTATCCACAATAGGGGGATATATTCTGAATTCTACAACTAAAGTCATGTTCGATTTTATTATTTTTGTAATATTTATTACTTGAAAAAATTTTGGACTTTATACATTCTTTCGCGAAAATTGCAATGCCCGTAGTCTACACGTAAACAAATATTCCCGAACAAAGCTTGCTTGATCATTTCATTGGTTCATCGACACACTCCATTGTCCATTGTGCGCAAAGAATACAACAATTTCTTCAGAGAATGAAATTCAATCAATCAACCATTGTTTATATTTTATCTGTTCTGGATATTTTTTATGTCACAGGTATTGGTAACGCATAACGTATTTAAATGTGGGTTAATGCACTGAGGAAAAACATTTCCTTTCATCAGAATGTTAAACCCAAACAAGCGGGTGCCCCACTAGTTATAATAATAAAAAAAAATATTCAAAGAAATATAATTATGCTGTTTCTATAATCAAATATCATAGAAGATGGAATGTTAATAAAGAATTTCTTAATTAAATTTTTAAATATTTTAGTTTTAAAATTTTTTAGTCTGCGTTAATTATTTGCTTACAAAATCTTACAGAGTGTATAATTGTGGCATACTTACTTGGCAACTAAGGCATTACCAGCTTTCCGATACTAAAAAACATATTAAAACATAGTAATCTCGTAGTTTAACTGTGAAAACTAGATTTTTAAAGTCAAAGGCACTACGTATGATTCAATTAGGAAGGTTATAACGTACTCAGAAGCGTCTTAGACAGTGACCTTTCGTTAATGGCAATATAAAAGCCATGGGTCACTTGACCTGACAACGGTCTAATGACCAATTACGCCAATTAACGGGACCCTTGAACGCAATTTTTAATTAAACCCTTAACATGCATATCACACAGTATATACATACTTAATGGCGAGGTCAAACTCACTTAGAACTAATAAAAATCTGGTTTTTAACAAAATCACAAATCTTAACTAACGTACCTGTTTTCTTGTAGTTTTGTGGTAGGTATGTATTACTAACTGCACATTGTTTATTTCGATAAGGAACGACTATTGTGTAGAGAAATACTTAGAACGTAATCTGTATTCCTAGAAGATCCAGAATTGTTTTGTAAACGTGACTTTATTTTATAGACACAACAGCGCCAAATAATTCTAATTATATTTTAAATATAATGTGTAAAGAACAAAAAAAAACTTGTAATATTCAATGCGTCTTAATTTTAAAACAATTTCACATCTTTTGGATTTCTCTCTACAAAAGAATGACATACATATGATCCAAAAAGTAGGGTGTACGTATGTTGTCTCGGTATTAAGGAAGATTATGCCAATTATAACATTTGTAATTCTTTTTAATTGAATTGTAATTTGTTTTAGTGAACCTATACGCTATAAATTTAATAAAAAGTATATTCACGTCTTTTAGTTAGGAATAATGGTTTTGTTAACCGAACAGATAGCAATTGTGACAAATAAAGATATATCAGAACGCATTCGGGCAGGAACTACTGCCATAAAGGGTCAGCCAAAGAAATGGAAACTGGCACGACCCTCATAGAAAAGTAGCGTAATCGTGAAGAACTCAAAACCAGTCCCTAAGTACTAGCACCGAAGCTAAGCCACAGCCTACAACTTACTACCAGTCACGCGCTATTCACAAACGAAACGGTCGTCTCGCCTTGCGTGCGCGCATGGTTCGTTATTAGAAAGTGCATAAAAATAGTTCAGTGACCAAGTGTCTGAGGAAAATGTGAATTAATTTTGTTAAACCATAAATTGGATTGCGTTTATAAATTTAAAGTAAGCCTTTATTTAATCTTAGTCATCATCATCATCATCATCATTTTAGGCGTAGGACTTCCATTGCTGGACATAGGCCTCCCCTTCGGACCTCCATGCCTCCCTGTCGGAGGCGACATTTTATGTAAAAATACTAAAATTAAAATGCAGTAACGATAATTTTCGTACTGTTTAATCAGAAATTAAATATTTATATGACTGGAAGACTTTTAGAATGTTATTAAAAATATTATAACATAGAAATGACACTGCTTAATGTTTTAGAATTTACAATAATACGTGTAGAGATTCCATAAAATACCAAATATGTTCGCTCCACGCGTGTTAGGCATTCATAAGTAAAACACGAAAGCCTCAAAATAAATGTACAACAGAATGTACACATTGCGACGTCACAACAAAGCTTTTCGAACACTCTTACGCATAATATTATGCTAATAATGTGGACAATAAGATTTCTTAATGCATAATAATTCCAATCACACATGCCCACACAATCATTGCGACATTTCCTGGAATTTTTATACATCCTACATGTTTCGCGGAATTTTATTATTTTTTCTATTGCATTGCACACATACTTATGTTTAATGGTGCTATTATCTTCGTTATGAATCTCCTTAATACATTCTTGCAGGTTTTCTCGTTATGAAATATGTGTATTGCAAAATTAATAGATGATGTTTTAAAATCGTTCTACGTAACACAATGATCTAGTTTTTGATTATGTAATACATATTTTAGACGTCCAATTATTTTTTTATTTGAATATTTTTTTTATTTTTTTATATGTAATAAGTAAAATTTATGCTATCATTATTAGCATGGCCTGCGTGTTTTACAAAATAATTGCAAATCAAACGTCAGCTAGTTTAAAGACGCGAGGCAATTTTCCCACAAATTGTCTTGTAATTATAAAATGAAAAGTTATATTAAATACACTTACGCGTACACAAAACTTCGTAAAAACTTCGGTAGAGAACCATTGTTTCAAGACGTACCTGCACACTTAATTGACTCTATTGACCCTAATATCGAGGAGCAGAAACAATACACACTTCGCAATCCTGTTCACCGAGAAATACAAGCTACAATGCCGCAATCTGAGCACGAAGCAAATACAAAACAATTGGTAATGCACGAGCAAAGTATCAATCACACGGAAGGCGGTTGGCCCCGGGATGTCCATCAATACAATGAAGATCACCTGGCTCGGCATAGAAGACGCGTCCAACACGAGGACGGTTACATTAATGCTGTGCTAGGCCTAAAGCCACAACTAGAACATTGCATTGATCAAAATAACGCAATCGATATGTATCAAACGTATTTCACTTCCATGAATCTTCAAACTCCTGTCGAAAAGTACAATGCTCAACTTGCAAATGTATTCAAAGATCCACACCAACGGCCAGTATCCTGCATTGCATGGACAAATGAAAAAAAATCTAAACTTGTCGCCTCTTACAGCAATCAAGAATACTTCAATAGCTCAGTATTATCTACGGTTTGCTATGTGTGGGATATAAACCAACAAACCGCACCGTTATACGAGTTTTTTCCGGAGGCTAGTTGCTGGCAATTGGCTTGTTCACCTGATAATCCACAGATAATTATTACAGGGCTTAAAAATGGTACAGTTAGTATTTTTGATAGCCGCGGAAGCCAGGATGCTGAATCTAAGTCTTCTGTTTACAATTCACATCGTGGACCAGTAACTGGTCTTTTATATACACATTCGAGAACAAACACTGAGTTTTTCTCTGGTTCTTCTGATGGACAATGTCTCTGGTGGGATATAAGGGATCTCTCCAAGCCCATTGATCAGCTTTATATGTCCATTAGACAAGGGTCTAACATAGAACCTAGTTTTGGTAATACTGAAGGTGTAAGCTGCCTTGAATTCGATCGTGGATTTCCTACAAAATTCTTGACAGGAACTGAATCAGGATTAGTAATTAATGCTAATCGTATGGGAAGAAGTCACTCGGAAATTTTAACTTCTTATTGGGACGCTCATAAAGGTCCCGTAAGAGCCATTCATCGTAGTCCTTGTACATTACGCATGTTTATAACTTGCGGAGATTGGAACGTCCGTATTTGGAGTGAAGAGGTTCGCTCGGCACCAATTATAGTCACTCGTCCATATCGTTACCAAGTAACAGATGTATCTTGGGCCCCATTACGATATTCTTGTTACATGGCGGTCTGTGAAGGCGGAGTGTTCCACTATTGGGATCTACTAAGGAAACATCATGAGCCTGTTGCAACCCTACATTTATCGAAGCACGGTTTAACCAGAGTAACTCCAAATGTATTAGGAGAGTCAGTTGCAGTCGGAGATAATTGCGGCTCGTTGTTTGTCTTAAATCTTTCCGAGAATATGATTCTTCCTAACAGTCAAGACAAGCAGTTAGTTCATCAAATATATGACCGTCAAACAAGACGGGAACATTTACTTGACAACAGAGTTAAAGAAATTCGCTTGAAACACAAATTAGAAGAATCTACGCATGTGGAACTCGAAGAAAGTGATGATGATGACATTTTAAAAACAACTGAAGCAGAATACTTTAAAACAGTTAACGAGGAATTGAATAATTTTGATGAATTATTTTGTTCAAATAAATTAGAAGAGTAACTGTAATTCAATAGCAATAAAATGTTTGACATATTATTTATTCAAAAATGATTTTACTGATTGTATCTCTAACGATATTCTTAGACGGTGTTCTATATTTTTCATATCGACGTTGAGTGAAGTCCTAGGCGGAAGTCAATAGTGCATAATTTGCTATACTTAAGTGAAAGGAAACTGTAACCTATTAATATATAGACGTGTATAACTAAGAAACCCGCATGTGGCCCGGAACATATCCGGTTGGGGGGTTTGAACGATTTCTCTTCACAAAAACATGTAAACACGTGCACAATGTAAACAATAGCAGTGGTGTCGAAGAAACGAGAGAAATTAAACCTACTTTAACAAGCCTGACAGTTGTGTTATGACTTGGCTGAAAATTATATATAATACAACATATATGGTGCTTAATAATAAATAAGACTCACCATATTTTAATAGTTAAAACAAGTATTCGTAATTTAAAGTATTTATTATTGAAATAAAAAAAATATCTAAAATTTTATTTCATTTAGCTTAAAAAAAGGTTAAAAATTATATGAATGGATATTCATACATTTCAATTAATAAGAAACCTAACATTATTAATTATTTTTGTAAGTTTAAGCTGCAGGCGTTATATACTGGCAAATTAGAAAAAGAATTAAGTTCAATGGCCGTGAAAATACGCGGCTGAATCATAAACTACAAATTCTGATTAACGGCGTACAAAGCGGACTAAAACGCTTTTGTGTAACTACGAGTTTGTGAACAAAAGTGCGTCGGCCGTAACTTTCACCACAGCGTATATTAAAACACAGCGTATGCGAAGCGTACAGATATTGGCTAGTCACAAGGATATATCTTAATATATATAAACCTCGTGTCACAATGTTTGTCCTCAATGGACTCTTAAACCGCTTAACAGATTTCGTTCAA
>DWCF01003198.1:0-20494 GCA_018230265.1 Delias oraia | reverse complement strand
TTGTTCATCAATTTACTAACCACCAAACGCGTACCGTTGCACAGTTTTGGTTGGTTTATGTTTCGAAGCATGATTACGGAGCCCGCCTTTAGGCGTAAGTTCTGCGGTGGTAAGGCAGGCACGTCCAAAGAGTTTAAAAATTCAATTGGATCTTCATTTGTGACGCAGTCAATAGATTTGAATGAATGCATTGTTCCAATGAATTTCTGGAACTGACACAAATTTGATGTAAAATATCTTCCGACATATTATCCTTGTATTTGTGCCACAGGTTACATGGGTTTGATGGTAAACATGTCGCAATTATGATAGCGAATAATGTGCGTATCTGGCTTGGAGATGCAGAGATAATGGCTTCAGCGACTGTCGTTTTCTAATAACTTCAATTCTTCACATGCAGCACGATATGTTGGGAATATTACACCATTAACAGTTCGTAGTGACTCAAATGACATTGACCCACGCACATTTACCAGCAACAACCACTAATAGAAACATTCATTATTCTTCAGTTGAACAGTATACAAACGACCAAGAGCATCAATAGAACGCACATCTGGATATCCAGGAACCGCATCGCCTTGCTTCCGTCTTTGAAAATTCTTCGATAAAGCATACGCCAAATAGCTTCATTACAGTTCACATAACGACCAACTTGATAGCGTGAAATACCATCGTTGGTATTCGAGGATTGTAATCCCAAAACCGCCATATCACTGCCTTTCGTGACATATGCAAATATATTTTATGGACTTAACTGAATTGCAGTATTCAACGTTGCAATGTGTCTTGAACGTTTTAGAAATAAGTGGCGAATATGGAACAATAAAAAATAAATAAATAAATGGGGGGGAAATGGGATAAAAATTCCTATCCTATGTCCTTCTCCTGGGTCTAAACTACCTCCCTGCCAATTTTCAGCTAAATCGGTGCAGCCGTTCTTGAGTTATAAGTGGAGTAACTGACACGACTTTCTTTTATATATAAGATACAGTCAAACCTGGTTAAGCGAGAGTTTAAGGGAGCACAATCTCATTCTCGCTCATAGAGGTTTCTCACTAATGCAGTCCCATGGGCAGCGTTTCTCTCTTATAGAGGTACGCAGCAATGACAAGTGCGACTGTAGTAAATATGGACAACATATATGTTTGTAATAGTGTGTATACATTATGTTCAATAGATTTCGACATATAAGTACTTCATAAGGGTAGGTATCAAGATGATTACGGAGAGAAAAGAAAAATTCATGCATTATGTCATTTTTATTGGAACTATAGTTCCTTCTAAATAAAATAAATGAATAAAGCTCAACTGTCGCTTATAGAGGTACAAATAAGTAACAGTCTCACTTACGGAGGTCCATGAGGGAAGAACGACTCTCTTACAGAGGTTTCTGTTTCTCGCTAATAGAGGTTTTGGGATCTTAAAATGACGGATCCTGGCTATAACTCTCACTTATCCAGGTTTGACTATTATATTCCATATACACAACCAAAGCTTCACAGAATAATTATTCAGTTGTGAACCGGGGAATCTTTTTTTTTTGAATTGACTATCCGCTGTCGGCATACGGCCTCCACAGCTTCTCGCGGACTTTTGGGCCGAGAGATTGGTTTATAACCGCGACAGGCCCAAGGGCGCCTCCTGCGAGACACGAACCGCGGAGTCAAATACCGTAATTGACAAAAGCAATGTTGCTTCATCAAAAATATATAATTTAATTATTGAAAACATGTTAGTAAATAAATTACTGAGTTTCAAATATGCGAGATCGGTTCCCATTTCATTATTTCTGATCATTTAATCATATTTCAAATTAACTATCCCCGTGGTAGAGCCACGCACTAATATGCTCGGCTCGAACGTGAGCTTACGTAGCTTGGTTCTCAGTAACTCTGTAGAACAGAGATTCGCAATATGAACATTTTCAAATATCACTGCAACTTCACGTTTTTTAGATAAATTATAGTCTGTATATGAAATTCAACACTTCAACGGAGCAGTTGGGTCTCCTATTCGGTAAAAGAACACCGTCGCCCATGGGTAACCAAAGCTACAGCACATTGACGTGAATACGTCTTTAAAATTACTTCCATATTGACGCAATCGAAAAAAACGAAATCGGGGGATAGAGTTTAGTGTTGTAGCTACATATATATCATCTCCATCCAAATTTCAGTTACAAAAATGCATAGCTAAAGAATCAATGAATTTATTACGCTAAGTAAGGATTGTAGCACATCGCGCGCGGGGGAGGGAGCAGCCACGCCATTTTGAAGGTCATATTGCGTATAACTTTTGACTCGGTGCAGCTACGACGTTCATTCATGTTTCAATCAGCTCTCGTCTAAATCTATCGACTATATATAACATTAGTGTAAAATGGTATTGATATTGTGTTTAAATAAAAAATAATCTCAAAAAATATATAATGTCGGCCTATACGCGTCGAAAAGCCAAATCGAAATACAGAGATCGTATAAGGGCACGTCAACAGCAATTGAATGGTACCAATGAAACCATACGATCGAGTCAAGCAGTGCTGGTACGTAAAGTAATGAATACGGCCGAGCGGATCAACGACGGTGCCAAAACCTTTCAGCTGGGAAGGTGGAAATTACGCAGATGGATGATGAAATCGCTTCTGTATCGACGTCGGGCTGTGTCGGCTCGTTTATGAAGACGCCTTGGGCAGCAGCTAGTGCACCATTCACTACGAAGTTCATCAACAAACCATTCGGACACAAGTGTGACGTGTGTGATATGGTTCTGCGCTCATGGAAGCCCACAAATGAAAAACACTTACCACTGACTCACGACCTATAATACAGTAATGTTTACATGAAAAAGTTGCCATCATAAACAAAACTTCTTAAGATTATGACATACATAACTAATATTTTGTATAGAAATTTATCACCCGTGAGACGTATTCACATAGAACAAGCAGCCGTGTCCATATCACAGCCACACCCAATGTTATTCTTATAGTATAGCGGATAAAGGAGCAGGTGGGTGTCCCTATTTGGTAAGAGCACCGCCTATGAACAACCGCACCACATTCCACGCATTGGTTGTCTTACCATTATGCGCCGCTCAAGCGACTCTTCAGGGTCTTCCTCACTCCCCCTTCGAGACGGTAAAAGAACCGTTTCACGTATTCTGTGAGCCCGTGGTATAACTTCGGACGAGCCGGTCCTGTTAATGCGTCACCATGGCCAGTGTTACGACTCACTCACTGTCAAGCCATTCCAAATATCGAATAAATAATAAAAAATTATTCATACTGGGAATCAAACCCCGCACCCTAGACTTATATGTAGCTTATGCCAGGCTCATAAAGTTAAAAAAAGTAAGGAAAGTTTACGTCCACCCACAAAGTGGACAGACGATCTAAGGTCGCCGAAGACGCTGGATGCAGGTCGCCTCCGATAGTCATAGAGGTTCAAGGGGGAAGCCTATGTCCAGTAGTGGACGTCTTACGGCTGAAATGATGATGATGAAGGGAAGTTTAAATAAAAGTCATTTTTCCGGTCTTTCGACTTTATTTCTTTGGTTTTAAATCGAAATATTTTAGACTTGAAACAGAAGATACAAAAAAAATTTACAATATTTAAACATTTCCGATTAATACGATACAAAAAATTATAACGTTCAGAATCTTATTCCTACTTAATAGAAATTGAATGGATATCTGAAACTCGGCGCGAGTATTCAGCACCGAGTTACAAATATTACGTTTAAATCATATTTAAATAAATGAAAATACATATTTATGTGGTTTTTCAAAAAAATTTTCACCTAAAACAAGTGTAAAGCCAATATACCACAAAATTACCAGATGCCGTGATGCAAATTCATAATGGCTGCGTATGAATACTGAGAATAGAAGCGTATAAAATACAGTCTTCTCTTTCACTCATACGCGTACTGCGGTTGGATGAAAGAGACGGACATAACCGATGCAAAGATGGCCGCGGGAAGAAAACATGTAGGGAGATTTTTCTATGACCGAAGTGTCAAATGTCATCAAAGAACGCCGTGTTTGGGAATTATTATGGGCGTGTTGTTTAATACTCAGCCTAAGAGTCAATTTCGGATGCGTTCACGTCATATTAAAATCTATATTTATTTAAGTAAATAAAAAGAAAATTTTAAACATTCCTATACTCAATATTCGAGGCATCAAATAAAATACGCGCTTACCTTAAAAACTAAGTTATTTACATGACGCGCCGATGAAACCGCCACTCGTATCGTCAAATCCGTGCTCTAATCAAAATCCATCGAAAATTGTCAAGTGTTAGTAAAAATATTACAAGCTAACCCCGCCATACATATAGCTGTCTTAATCTTTTGTCTCACTCGCGCCTACGTGCGGTGGTCGTTGCGAAAACGAGACGGAACATGTAAAATGCATTACTCAAATTTATACGTCATAGAATATTTCTGTCACAGTCACTCTAATCGGAGATTGCGTTTGAAAGAGCGAAACAAAACATCCTACAGATAATATACAGTTATTTTATTACGTATGTGATAATATTGCATTATAATGGTAAAAATATAGTTTTTTTTAATGATTTTCCGCTAAGTACCCGAATGATGGAAGGCATATTTGGCGTTGTATGCAAGGAATTTTAAAAAAATTACGGCTAGTGATTACACAAAATATTTATGTTATCCTATGTGTTCGTAGTACTGGGACGGTTAATTTACTTAACATAAAAGAGTGCAATTTTTAATGTACTCAGCGTATATACAAATGTTATTTCAAGTGTTATATTAAGACCATTACAAAACGCGCAAATTGAGTCATTACTTCATAATATTATTCAATAACTCGATATTACTTGAATACTTGCAAGCGAGATGTCCGATATGCACATACGTGTGAGCGAGAGGTCCGATATGCCCCTAAGAGTAAGCGAGAGGTCCGATATTCCGGAACCGAGTCACGATAAGCACACGTGTGAGCGACAGGACCGATAAGCCCATACGTGTGAGCGAGAGGTCCGATATTCCCCTAAGTGTAAGCGAGAGGTCCGATATACTTATACGTGTATGAGAAAGGTCATATGTGCCTATAAGTGCGTCAGCGACAGGTCATGAATATGCCCATCCATACGTCCGATGCGCTCATACGTGTGAGCGAGAGGTCCGATATGCCCATACGTGTGAACGAGAGGTCCGATATGCCCAGGTATGGGCATATCGGTGAGCTCCAATACAAACGAACCGAGCCACGATACACACACGTACGAATGAGACGTCCGATATTTCTGATAGGTGCAAGCGAGAGGATCGATCAGTATAATACACCCGTTTCAACACAGTTTAAAGGCAACCTCCTAAGCCCACTGGTTATATTTTGGGACAAAATACTCGTCGCCAAGTTCGGCTTCTGGAAAACACATTTTTATATAGGATGGGCGTTCCAAAATCTAACACTAATATCTAATCACTTGTATCTAAATATGTATTTTAGCCGTGTTGCGTAAATCGAAACGTAATCTATCTATCTCCCTCTCGCATTCGTAATTTTTACTTTAAACACAGCACAGTGCTTAAATATAAAAAAACCCAACATCAGGTTCGAGTCTTAGTGGTATCAATTAATTTCATCCAAAAAATGGGGCACTCGGTCTCGAATTCCAAAAAACCACCATACCAAATACCAAAAACATACCTAAGAAAATTTTGAAAATCCGTGTATTTGTTCCTTATACGTTGGCACCACTGGGTCCGAAATATCCAAGCGCGAGCGAGAGGTCCGATGTGTCTTATTCATTCGCACTTTTGTAATGGTCACAATACAGTCAAATATTAACATTAAACATAAAATTTTAATACGACAGCGCTTTAAGAAAAATGATTCAAAATTTTTTTGCAAAATCACAGACGGTCTCCTCTCTTTACACAAGAGTGTGTCGCCGGCTCATAGAAACCATGCACGTCGTCCCATGATTGATGGCAGGTGCGTCGCCAGGCGCCGTCACGCCATCAAACGGAAAATCCCACGCACCACCACTCTACCAACAGACAACCTACTAAGGACACATACACTGACAGTTGAATCCACTTGACAGATGTGGATTGACAGCTGTCAAACTGACAGACGTCAGCATAGAATACAGACATAAATTTAAAAATCTATTTTTTTAATAAACTCCTACAGTAAAATTGACTTTCTCCCGATCTACCGATCGGATGAACCAAAATTGATAATCTTAAGCTCAAACACATCATACTCATTTGTAAAAAGTCGGTTAAGGGGTCCAAAGTATATCAAATCACATACAATATTACTATCGGCACGCGTAAGACATTCATAAGTCGACAACACCTCCGCCCGGTGGCTGGCGCGGGGCAGGCAATGCTGCAACGCCTGGAAGATAAATTTATTAAATAAAAAAAAATATTTTTTTAAAAACCTCAGCCCTGACGTTGTATAGAGTTCGATTCCCGGTCTGAATGGTCTTTGGTAGGGTTTGACAGTAGCCTGGCGAATGTCTCAAAACTGTCTCAGTCGTGGGAGAGCCATGTTTTTCATAGTATAACGGAGCAGGTGGGTCTCCTATTCGGTAAGAGAACACCACCCATGGACAACAGCACCACAATCCGCGCATGATTGTGTTGCAGGCTTTTCACTCTTTGAAACAGTACAAATTTCACGTTGAGTTCTATGAGCCCGACTTCGGACGAGCCGGTCCAACTAGTACGTCAGCATGGCTCTTCCACAGCTGAAAACTTTTTACAGCTAAAATATACAGAATCTGTATAAAAGATTTAAGGCTTCGCGGCTGAAACAGCCTGGTTGCCGTAAACAAGGCGCAGACTCACCGATCTCGGCCTGTGACGTCACTGGCGTGTGTGCAGCCGACCTGGCGCGACTGGAGCGCTGTATTCGCTCGCGACGCGACGCGATCAGTGGCTGCGTGTCGTCCACCGGCTCAACTTCAACGGTGCTAAAAAAAAACAATTTTGACACAGTTTTGAATATATTTTGGTATTTTATTTTTGTTAATTTCGTAGCAGCACCGCGTAAGACCCAGCAGTGTGGGAGCGAGACAGCAGGACAAGAGCGAGACGCCCTACACTGCTACTGGTCAAACCCAGCGGTAACGGTGCAATGCTCGCTACGGTTAAGTACTTGATTCACAAACGAATTCACTTCCATATTTGGAGCTGCGTATCATTTACTACTTCAAAGCTGTAAACCAGCTAAAATTTAATTGGTGACAAACGCCAGTCACCTGGGACAAGAGATGCCCCGCCCATGGACACGCCCAGCCCGTGTAGAGAAGCGGGCGCGTTGCGTAATTGTTGTAATAAAAGAAATACTTTCTAATCTATAGCGGAGAACGGAACAGGTGGGTCTCTTATATGGTAAGAGAATACCACTGCCATGGTTGTACATGGCAACAGTCCGCGCGTGCTGTGTTGCCGGCCTTTTACGCCACTTAAGCGGCATTTTTAAGGGAACTATATCCACACACACTTAACGAAACACAGTTTAAGTACAATTTCACGCTAAGTATTCTGTGAGTTCGTATCACTTCGGACGAGCCGGTCCAATTAGTGCGTCAGAATGCTTCAGCATGGCTCGCCCACGGACAAAGGTGAGAGACGTGGAGGTAAATATATACTTACACTTCGTTACTGTTTATCTGTTCATTGTCATCAATGGCGGCCGGTTGTGATGTTTCAACCTGTAAAAAGTGTACATTATGTCAAAACGGCTGAATCGTTTCTGATGAATTTTCATAAAACAGAACATTATGGGCTGGAGTACGATATCACCCATGATAAGTCCCTTTATGGTCTTGCACATGGCCAACCGTGCCACAGTCCGCGCATGCTGTGCTACTGGCTTTTTACGCCGCTTCAGCGGCTTAAGACTTTCCGATATCCGCACTTACTCAGCGAAATACAGTGCAAGTACCATTTCACGCTGAGTATTCTGTGAGCCGGTGGTATTACGGCACAAGCCGGCCAACTAGTGAGTCAGCATGGCTCTCCCAGCTACAAACCAGTACACACCTCTGTATTGCCTTGTCGGGCGCGTAATCGCTGGATGTATCTCGTTGCCCTCACAAATGGATTCTCATTTTGCTCCTCAAATGTCCCACCCTGAAAAAAGTCTTTCTAATATTATACGCAAAAAATTTACTTGTGGTGTAGCGGACAACGGAGCTGGTGGGTCTCCTATTCGGTAAGAGAACAGCGCCGCCTATGGACAACAGCGCTACCGTCCGCGCGTGCCGTGTTGCTGGCTTTTACGCCACTTAAACGCCATTTTCAAGGGTCACTTAGTGATATTAGATATGCTGTTTCACGCTGAGTATTCTGTCAGCCCGTGGTATCTTTTGACGAGCTGACCCAATTAATGTTACAAAATGGTTCTGTCGGGTGCGACAGTATTAAGACACTCGCCCAGCCACTGTCAGGCCCTTCCAAAGAATTTCACGCGGGTTATGCGAGCCTGGTATCACTGTACGAGCCGGCCCAATTAATGCGTCCGCATATGCTTCAGCATGGCTCAGTCGTTCGGTCACTGTCAAGCCCTTCCAGAGACGGAATAAATTATAACTGTCCGGACCTGGATTCGAACCCGATACTTCTCGCTTCAAAAATCTTAAAAACGTTTTTCTTGGTTAGGTCGGAAACAATCCACCCTCCTATATTATATAAAGAAATTATTTTAATTTGAGTGACGGTACCGATGGTACCACCGCCTCACCTGCGTATCACTCCGCTGCGAGTCACCGACCAGCGGTTCGGTGTCGTCGGTGTCCGTGTCGGAATGCGGCCGCCGCCTCTCGCCCGCGGCGAACACCCGCCTCTTGCACACAGGACAGACGCGACGGTTCTTCGTCAGCCATGGGTCAACGCATTTCGCGTGATATGCTGAAACATGCCGCCGTGACACACCCCCGATAAGACTGCTGGCTTTATGTGTACGATCCGGGAGATCGAATCACGCAAGCTTTTTTAACCCGCGGGAGAGTCGTGCTGTTGCATATAATGACGCACAATTGAGCCGGATCGTCGAGGGATCAGGACTCACAGAACACTGCATGCCTCAGATTGGCTCTCCCACGGGTACGTTCGAATAGGGCCTCACCATGAGCGCAGGGCAAGACCCTCAATCTTTCTCCCTCCTGGTAGTCGTCCAGGCATATTGCGCAAGTGTCGTACGGATCGCCTTTGCTGAATTTGCAGGTGGGTATCTTCCTGAGGGAACGGTTAGGGAGACGGTGTCTCCTCGCTCTGCGACGGTCCTTTATGCATTTCACAATCTGAAAGACAATAATTTGTTTACAGTACAGCGGACAACGGAGCAGGTGGGTCTCCTATATGGTAAGAGAACATCGCCGCTTAGGCGGAGTAAAAAGCCAGCAACACAGCGCGCGCGGGGTGAGGCGTAGCAAATGGGCGGCGGTTGTCCGCTATAGAATAAAAAAATTCGAGTTCATGTTATTGTCCTCTCGGGATGCTACCAGCTTGTTGGCCATTGCAACGGCATCCGGATCGTGCAATACGTCCCTGGCAGGTGCGCGTGACGCACTCCACTGGCCGCGCGGCACACGCAATAGATAACTCACCATAAACACAATGATGACCAGCAGGCACAGAGCGACCACGATCGCAAACGGCAGGAGCAGGTGCGTGTTGATATTGAATGGAAAGTCACCGTTCACCATTATATAGTACCTGAAAGGCACGCGGAGACATTTGAACACAATCGAAATGTTGGGATCAAGTGAGAGAGAGAGGAGTGATAGGCGAGAGTGAGAGAGAGGAGTGATAGGCGAGAGTGAGAGAGAGGAGTGATAGGAGAGTGAAAGGCGAGTGAGAGAGAGGAGTGATAAGAGAGTGAAAGGCGAGAGTGAGAGAGAGGAGTGATAGGTGAGTGAAAGTCGAGTGAGAGAGAGGAGTGATAAGAGAGTGAAAGGCGAGAGTGAGAGAGAGAAGTGATAGGAGAGTGAAAGGCGAGAGTGAGAGAGAGGAGTGTGAGTGAACGAGAAAGGACGATAGAGGGGGGGAGAGGCGGAAGATAGAGGGGGAGAGAGGCGGAATATAGAGGGGGCGGCGTAATATAGAGGGGGGAGGCGGAAGATAGGAAGATAGAGGGGGAGGCGTAATATAGAGGGGGAGAGAGGCGGAAGGTAGGAAGATAGAGGGAGAGGCGGAAGAGGGGGGGGGAGGCGGAAGATAAAAGGGGAGAGAGGCGGAAGATAGGAAGATAGAGAGGGAGAGATAGATATGCTGCTGAATTTCACCATCGCACATTGAGACAGAATACAAAGTTTCATCGCTGTCACCTCGTTCTCGTTCCTCAACTGAGTTTTTTAGGCATTCTCACCACTGTGTGGAATCAGTTGCCTGCAGAGATATTTCCAAACCAAAACCATGCGGAGATCTTCAAGAAAAGAGCGTACATATTCCTTAAAAGCCGGCAACGCATCCGCTCTGTAAGGGCTAGGGGGTGACCATGGACAGAGGACCGCTTGCCCTAGGTGAGCGTTCTGTTCGTTTGCCACCGATTTTTTTGAACCAGTGGGGGAGCCATGCTGAAGCATATGCTGACGCACTTATTAGGCCGCTTCGTCCGAAGTGATACCCCGGACTCAGCGCTCAGAATATTCAGTGTGAAGCGGTACCTGTGTTTCACTGAGTGAGTAACGATATTAGTGCGTCCGCATATGCTTCAGCATGGCTCTCCCGCGAAATGTGCACCCCGAAAACTCGTTAACTCGATTTTTTTATAATTTCCCTTCAAATTAGAGCTATCGAGATCCCACTGTATTCAAAATAAAGATAAGCGTATCATTCCACTATGCAAGGCTGCAAAAAACTAATACACTTTTGATTTGAACAATTTTCTACTTCCTAAAAATCGCGCAACCAGTCGACCAACCGGTCTATCAACTAATCGTGCAACCGGTCTATAAACTAGTCGTCCAATTGGTGGACTCGGCGATCGACCAACCGGTCTATCAACTAATTGTGTAACCGGTCTATAAACTGATCGCCCAATTGGTCGACTCGGCAATCAACCGACCGGTCTATCAACTAATCGTGCAACCGGTCTATAAACTAATCGTCCGATTGGTCGTCTCGGAAATCCACCGACCGGTCGATCAACTAATCCACTCACCGATTCGTGTAATTATACTCTTCAGATAGAATGACACCAGTAATATCACTGACAAACACCGAAGGTATGTTAATTCCCGTCAGATTGCTGGCAGACATTGTCTCTGAAACAGACACAAAACTAAATAATCAATTACTTCAAAACGACTGGACCGTTTAATATGAAATTTTGTGAGCACATAGGTCTGTAAATTCAACGTCGAATTCATAACCCAATGTATGTGTTGCCGGCCATTTTACACCGCTTTAGCCGAATAACTTACACAATACAAGCACCTTCACACTGGTTCAATGATGCCTGTACCTGGTTGAGCGAGTGAGGATAAAAGGCCTTAAAAATACCGCTTGAGCTGCGTAAAAAGCCAGCAACACAGCACGCGCGGGCTGTGGCGCTGTTGACGGGCGGTATTCTTTCACCATATAACCACACACCGTTTTCCATAATACCATTGGAATAATACCACCACACACTCCCATTGTCCGTCGCATTAAAAAAGAGCAATTACAACCAAACCGCGGATCGTGGCTCAACAGCCCACGGGTTGTTCTCTTAACACAGACGCGACCCACCGCCATTACTCGGTATACAATAAACTGACCACTTACACGAATCGGAGACATTTTTTTTTAAATAAATCAAAACAATTTTGTTTACAAACACGTACTCCGACTCTGTATCAATAAATGATTATTTCTATAAATATATAATTTACTATGCGATATATTTCCATTTGTGCATGGGGCATTCCATCCAAATTCGGACGGTTGTAAATTTCATCATCATCATCATCATCAGCCCATTTAACTCCACTGCTGGATATAGGCCTCCCCCAAAAACCCATCTGTTACGATCTTGAACGATCTGGATCCAGCGGGATCTTGTTGCAAATTGGAATTTAATTTATTCCCAATATTCTGGTACCCCCCCTTTTATTTTTTTAGAAATGACACGCCGTCGACATAAGGCCGGCGCAGCTTCGCGCTGACTTTTGGGATCGTAGGCTCGCCAACACACGAACCAAGGCTTGGATCGTCGCGGGAACGTTCGCTGTCCGAGCGGCAAGCACCCCCACAAAAACTCCTGACACTTTCTTTAAAGAATTTTGATATTTTCCCATCATTGCTTCAAAAGATGTCGAATTTTCAAAAAATTGCTTTTTTTTGTCGTTTTTTTTTAAAACGGTCCAAATGCAAAATTTTCGGTTTTAAAATGGCCTTATCAGAAAAAAATATCACAATTATTGCTCGTTAAGTTTTTTGAAAATTTCCTACTCTCAACTTTTAAACCAAATCCGGTAATGATGAGTACATAATATTCTTTACGATTTTTCAAAAATTAAAAAAAAATATTATGAATTATGTAAATAATTTAATTCGATAAAATTTCGAGAAACCAAAAACCCAAAAAAAAACCCAGTTTTTTGAAAAATGTTTTTTTGAACCAATCATCAAAGGACTGTCAAAATTATCACGAGACCACTTATGGGGGGGGGAGGAGGGGTAATAAAAAATACCAAAAAATTGAGAAATTCAAAATTTTTTGAAACCGTCCGTTTTGACTTGTAATGCCCCTTATATACATATATATATAGAATCGGTGTCTGTTTACACTTAGAGCCTCGTGGTTTAATGGTTTTAAAAGTGTAGCATGAAGCGAGAGGTATCGGGTTCGAATCTCGGTGCGGACAATAATTTATTCGGTCTTTTTCATGGCTTGAATTACCAGGAGTATCTTAATACTGTCTCACCCGACAACCATTGACGCATATGCGGACGCATAAATTGGGCCGGCTCGTCCGACGTGATACGAACTCACAGAACGCTCAGCGTGAAATGGTACTTCTGTTTCGGCGAGTGAGCACATCGTAGGGCCTTAAAAACGCTTAAGCTGCGTTTAAGCCTGCAACACACGCGCCACTGACCCACAGACTAAAATAAATTACCCAAATCACTCGAGTTGACATTGTGCACGATGGCGCAGTGGTAGCCCGCCGCTTGCACGTTCCGGACTTTCACTTCGAAGCTGCAATTGTATCTGGAAAAATAAATATGACACTCGCACTGTCGCTTGGGATGCTCAGTCTCACTGGCATAGAATGGCCAACCCCGGATGCGTAGCTGGCCTATAACAGCCTTTCGCCATCTATCCCTACGGCACACTCAACCACGGATGCGTAGCTGGCCTATAACAGCCGCACGCTATCCTTCTAAGATCCCTACGCGACACTCATCTGGAACACTTACAGCCCCAATTGAAGCACGGATGCGTTGCAGACTTTTAAGTACCACAATCACCTGAGACACCCTTAACCCGAAACCTTTAACTGCCAAATATACTCTCACAGTCACAGCCTTAAACTCCATTGCGTTGCCGTCCTATAACAAAGCCTAGGATCTATGAAAGGCGGTGTGCCTTTCATAGATCCCAGCGCACACTCACCTAGCGACCAGCGCCACCCATTTTCCCGTGAAGTTCTCGTCGAGCGGCGGTTTGGCCATAACGCCACAACCATCAGACGGCTCGCCCACAACCAGAAACCCACGAAGGCCGTCCACCGGCAGATCCGGTCCGAAACTCGCCGGCATATCCCGAAACTCGTCCGCAAGCTGCTGGGACAAGTGGTTAAGCGATTAACGCCCATGCGCACACTTGGCTTGGATTACATTGAAAAAAGCCCGAGCCCCGTGGCTGGAGGTTTATGGCCACACCATCATCTCAGAACACAACAGAGCCATGCTGACGCATATGCTGACGCACTAATTGCGCCGAGTCATCCGAGGCGATACGGACTCATAGAATACGCAGCGTGAAACGGTACTTGTTCTGTGTTTCGCTGAGTGAGGATATACCATTGAAATTACACAGCTCGAGCGGCGTCAATGCCAGCAACACAGCACGCGCGGACTGCGGCGTGGTTCGTGATGGGCGGTGTTCTCTTACCATCAAGCAGGCGGCTTCTCTACTATACTATACAGAAAAATATCTGAAAACTCGTTCGCTAGCTGCACACCGAGAAGTGGTTCAGCGTACAACGCCCATGCGCACTTAGCTTGGATAAAAACTCACCGAAAAACTTTTGAAAATTCGGGGCTAAGTTCTATAAGACCAAGCGAGTTATTATGACGCTTGTAAGGGCTCTACCGTCCTTCGGGACCTTTGGGTCTATCGCCGCGGATGGGTTGCCGGCCGTTTAGAACTTTTTTTCAAAGGTCCCGGCCGCATCGGTTCGGAAAGGCCTCTGTTATCCATGCGCGACGTTTTAAAAACATATTTCTGAAGGTTTTTTTAATAGAAACGATAGTCCATCCATGGACAATTGCAGCCGTTACCTGGGTGTGTTGCCGGCCTTTAAACTGAAAAGTATTACTCACAGTATGAGGCAGGTCTTGGGTGTAGACCATGATGTTCCCCTCAGCATGAGCCAGCATCACCAGCCCCCACACGCACCACGAAAACATCTTAGCTGGCTTAGCTCAGCGCTCTGTCGGAGACACAGTCGTAATGGAACACTCGCATTGTCGACTGCGCTGAAACAAAGGATGGACATTGGAGTGCCATGCTGACGCATATGCTGACGAAATAATTAAGCCGTCTCGTGATGATACCACACTCACAGAACCAACTTGAAGGCTGCGCTTTCGCTAAGCGGGATATACGGCGCTTGAAACGCCGCTTGAGCTGTGTGACGAGCCAGCAAGCCAGCACGCGCGGGGTATGGCGCGGTTGGTGATGGGCGGCGTTCTCTTACCATATAAGAGACCTGATAGACTAATTTTTGGACAATAAGGCGTTTATTTTCATTTAATCACGACATAACAGACCGTAACCCATTAATTACATAATACCGCGCAGAAACAAGTCGGGCTTCCCATTCTAGGTCTCCGTGTCCACCCCTGACCGCGACAGAGGTCACCAGTGCGACGCATACTTGACAGTATTAGTATCCAATGTTACATGCTAACATTATTATAAAACCCACATTGAAGCTGGGATTGTGGGTGTGGCACATTTACACGCATAGAAATTTTACTACAGTGATTCATTCAAATCCGTTCCGAGTTTTTTTTGAGAACGGAGCAGGTGGGTCTCCTATATAGTACCACAGACCGCGCGTGCTGTGTTGCTGGCTTTTTACCCAGGTTAAGCGGCACTTTTATTAAGTTGAAGCGGCCATGGGCTGGCCACATCGCTCGACGAACCGACAACCGATGTGGAAGAAAGGTTCTCGAGTGACCGCGTATCGGAAGACGCAGAGTGGGACGTCCGCCACGCGATAGAAAGACGATCTCATTAAGGTCGCGGGCAACCGCTCGATCCAGATTGTAATATAGGCTTTGGGGGAGGCCTATGTCCAGCAGTGGACTTGAATAGACTTATGAAGCGGCACTTTTACGGCCACCGATACCCTCACTCACTCTGCGATACACAGTAGAAGTACCGTTTCACGCTGAGTCTTCTATGAGCGCGTGGTATCACTTCGGACGAGCCGGCCCAATGAGTGAGTCAGCATTCTTCAGCATGGCTCTCCCACGGGAGAGAACATGGCCACTTCGGATTCTTTAAAAGGTGGAGAATTACGTATCTGGGATTTGTGATACTGTCAATGTCATTCCGACCTTCAGCTTATCATACTGAGCAAAATCCAAGGCAAGAGTGGAAAATTAGATAATAGAATGAATTGGCATTGCGGAAGAGCCTCGTAGGTGAATGGTTTTAAAGGTGTACCATGAAGCGAGAGGTTTCGGGTTCGAATCGCGATACGGACGGTTAAAATTTAATTTATAATTATATCGATCTCTGGATGGGCTTGGCAGTGGCCGGGCGAGTGTTTTAATACTGCCGCACCAGACAGAGCCATGCTGAAGCATATGCTGACACACTAATCTGAGAGCCTCGTGGCTTTTTGGTTTAATAAGTCTACCATGAAGCGAGAGGTATCGGGTTCGAATCCCGGTCCGGAAAATTCATTTATTCGGTTTATAAGGGCGTGACAGTGGCCGGGCGGGTGTCCTAATACTGTCGCACGCGACAGAACCATGCTAAATCATAAACCGACTCACTTATTGAGCCGGCTCGTCCGAAGTCACGCCAGCCCAACAGAACACTCAGCGTGAAACGGTACTTGTACTGTTTGGCAGATTGAGTGAGGATATCCGAAGCCCTTAAAAGTGTCGCTCAAGCGGCGTAAAAAGCCGGCAACACAACCAATGCGCGGTCTGTGGCGCTGTTCTCTGTCCATATAGGACATCCACTTACTCCTTAGCAAATGTATTTTTTTTCATTGATATTCTTTCTAGCAGTTAAGATCAACTTTTTATATAGTATGGCGGACAACGGAGCAGCTGGATCTCCTATATGGTAAGAGAACACCGCCTACGAACAACCGCGCCACAGGCGCGCGTTGTTTGTTACCGACTTTTTACGTCTTTAAGTAAGTTTTAAGGGCCTCCCATATCGTCACTCACTTTGCGAAATACCGTGTACGCTGAGTGTTCTGTTAGCCCGTGGTATCACTTCAGACGAGCCGGCACAATTTGTACGTCAGCATGACTCTCCCACGGGTGCGACAGTATTAAAACACTCGTCTGGCTACAGTCAAGCCAATCCAGACACCGAACAAGTTATAAATTAAATTTTATAATTGTCTCGACTGGGATTCGAGCCCAATACCTCTCGCTTCACCTATAACACTATAAATAAAATTTAAATATACATACTTCTGTATTGTATCTGTATGTAGTATTGATTAAAAATAACAAAAAAATTAAATTATTTCATCCGTTAAAAACCATTTATTTTCAAAAAATGATACAAATCCGTTAATATTACTCAAAAACTTATGAAGTTTATATGAAAATTGCACATTTGCCTTATGTAATATATAGTTCTTTCAAAGCGGATTTATTTAAAACTAATTTAAATATTAATTATTGGTAAATTAGTTATTTCAATTAATTAAAGTATTAAATCAACATTTAACTTTCACTCATTAACTACTTAACCAAATAACGTGGTATGCCTGTACAAGCTCAGCGATGTGGCATTATAGCATAAAAATTACATATCTTTAACGCTTGATAAGGATTTAGCTTAATAAAATAGCTTAATAAGAAATAAAGAAGTTTTCAGTAGTTTTTGAATTGTTATATAACAAACAGATATACATATAATATTACCCGTACAGAGTCCTCTGCGTCAGCAATCACTACACAATTATCATTACAATTCTTAAGCCTGTCCGTTGGTGTCTATCTTGAATGGACTGTAAGTAACTGGTACGAAGCCGGGTATTAGTGTTGGGAATGGGAGCAGGTAACTCTCATTCTTTGTACTACAGTGTGTCCGTACACCAACAGTAGATATAGAATATGGTGTGTTATTAAAAATATTGGAAATTAAGTTACCTTATTAAGAACATTAGCATTCAATAAACTAATTAATAATGTTTAAATTGCTGATTACACCACAAATTATCGTGATTCATATAAATTAAACTATTAATTTCCAAGAATGTCCTCTAATCTAATAATATAACATAGAAAAATATAGTATATATCACATATAGAATGATATAGAAGAATCATCAGTGTTTGAATGTTCATAAGAAATACATTTTGAACTAAATAATAATATAATTTAAATGATAAAATGATTTTTTTTATAAGAAAAATAATTATTGTTTTTTGCTTGTAGTATTAAAGTATTAGGCACTGTTACAATTAACTGTGAGAGCCTGGTTATTTGGGACACATTAAAATACTAAATTTTGCTTAAAATAAGGATACAGACACGGTTAAGTTAATATTATTCTATACAAATACTGTTTTCATATATGAACACAAACAAAGACCAATTAAATGTGATTAATACATACCAACCAGCGCTGTACACAATATATTTGATGCAATAGGTGAGGTATACGAGAATTTATGCATGAATGGAGTCGATAAATAACCAGTTTCGTAAAATTATATCAAATCACAACACTTAACAATACATCTTTAAACGTGACGATAAAGATTACTTGGGATATGTCATATTGGTGTATTAAAAACTTGTTTTGCGAGAGATAACAAAGCAGTTAATAACAAACATTATGTGTTAGCTACACCGGAACGACGCCACGAATGAAACAAGCAAATATATACACCGACACACTGTCCTAATCTAATTTAACAATGAAATAGAGCAGCTATGTATCACGTGTTAGAAATATACTTGTTCAATGTTTTATTAAATATGTCATGCATTATTTACACGAATTTATGTATAAAGTGCGTTAATCAAAATTACTTACAGTGTGGCTTATGTGGATTCACTTTTGTTTTTAAAACGTATAATTTTAGATAAATTTTATAGTTAAATTAAATTATACAAGAGATTAATGCACTTATTACGACTGATCAGTCATATTTTGTGGACTATTAGCGAAATGCAATGAAAAAATTGTGTCATAGCCAAATATTGGAATGTCAGAAATATAAATTGTGTTTTATATAGTAGAGTTCTATGGGTTATGAATTTATCTGATATTAATAGTCTGTGCTCCAAACTTTGAGATATATTTTTTTTAATTATTATATCATCATCATCAACATCATTTCAGCCATAAGACGTCCACTGCTGGATATAGGCCTCGCCTTTGGATATTCAATATATAAATTATTATATACTTATAATAAAATCAAATTATAACCTATATTATTAATTGGGTTAATTTTTAACATTAATTTGTTTATATTTTGCATATTAAGTATCTTAAGTATCTTGAAGTGTCAAATATAAATTGCATTTTATATACTATAGTTCTGGTGGTTATGAATTTATCTAATATTAGTAGTCTGTGCTCCAAATTTTTGATATATATATATATATATATATATATTAAATTATTATATACTTATAATAAAACCAAATTAAAATCTCTATTATTAATTAGGTTAATTTTTAACATTAATTTGTTTATATTTTGCATCTTAAGTATCTTGAAATATAAAAAAAAAATCATGTTATATACTATAGTTCTATTGGTTATGACTTTATCTGATATAAGTAGTCTGTGCTACAAACTTTTGAGATGATTTTTTATAATAAATATAAACTTTAAATAAAATAAAATTCTAAGCTATAGAATAAATTGGATTAAATTGTAACATATATACACGATACTTATCACCCGTGGGAGAGCCATTCTGAAGCATATGCCGAATCTGAGGATATCAGAGGACCTTAAAGTCGCTTAAGAGGCGTAAAAGCCGGCAACATATTATATAGTAAACTCACCTGCCCCTAGGCTACTGTGGAATACAAAATACTTACTGTGGTACTTTACTGTGGTATTCATATTGATTAAATAATACTCACAGAATACTCAACGTGACACGGTACTTGTTTAGCCGGCTAGTTAAAAGATACGTCATCATTCATCATCGTCATCATTTCCGACGTAAGACGTCTACAGCTGGACACAGGCCACCGCCTTGGATCTCCATGAATACCTGTCGGAGGCGATCTGCATCCAACATCTTCCGGAGACCTTTATAGGGTCGTCTGTCCTTGTAGGTGGACGTCCCACGCTGCGGATGCCAAAAAATACGTAACACGATTACAGTCCAAGGACAGCTGTCCATGGGCGTTGATTGCTTATCAGTGTAGTAAGACCGCATGGCTTTAATATGCTGATAAGGAATTCCAATGATAAGATATGATTAATTAATTTTATATAAAGTCAGTAGGACTTAGATGTAAATAACTGCATGTTTCTGAAGCCATATTTTATTTTACTATAGAGCTTAAATAAATTTTTTTTTTCAAAAAGGTTTTAGTGTGTGAAAAAGGTGATTTTTTTTTTGTACAGCGGACGGAGAAGGTGGGTAAACATTTCTGAGTGCATTGTTAAGTGTACCATGCGAGAGGTGGGTTCGAATCCCGGTCCGGATTATAAATTTATAATTTCAGTCTCTGGAACGGCGTTGCAGTATCCAGGCGAGTGTTTTATAGTATAGTGGACAACGGGTCTGGTGGATCTCTTATATGGTAAGAGAACACCGCCCATCACCAACCGTGCCACTCAAGCGGAATTTTTAAGTCTCTGAAATACTCACTCACTCAGCGAAACAGTACAAGTACCGTTTCACGTTGAGTATTCTGTTGTTATATCGTATCCCTATACAGCAACACAGCACGCGCGGGCTGTGGCGCGGTTGTGCATGGGCAGTGTTCCTACCCTATAGGAGACCCACCTGCTTCGTTCTCCGCTATACCATAAAAAAACCACCCGTGGGAGAGCCATGCTGGAGCATATAAAGACACACAAATTAGACCGACTCG
>DWCF01003197.1:0-20494 GCA_018230265.1 Delias oraia | reverse complement strand
TTTAAGAAATATCAATAGTCTAATAGGTAATTGCAAGACTTGCTGCAAGACCAAGACTGGGAGCGCAATAGCAAGACAAAGACCAATACCTGGTGTATTGGCGCAAGACCAAGACTGGCTTAGTCTCGCATTTGGGCAACACTAATTACCATGCAGTTGTCCATGGGCAGATAATATTTTACCATCACCATCCGCTTCGTTGTCCGCTGTTATAAATTTAATTTTTATACGTATGGCGTGTTAAATTTCGTTAAAAACAATTGTACACGAAAATCCGTGAATCATGTGCATGACTCACGGCTGTAGCCAATTCGAAGAGTGCTTAAATCCATCTCTGATTAATCGAAACAACTATGTCGATACGTCAACAAAAAGTTGCCCTTGACCCCGCGATTCGCAAATATGCGATTCCATATTAAACAAAACAGACACTTTGTTTTCAGTTATTCACCGCCCTCCGGCAACTGTCAGTCAGTTTGACGTTGACAGTTTGCAGGTGAAAAGCAAACGGTTAACACAAAGACAGGAAGCACAAAGGAAACCGAGAGATAACATTTATTTACGACTTTGTATAATATATATATAGGATATACAATAAAATCCCTACCAACTAATGCGTTTAAACTCAAAATAATTTAATAGTAAACTGTATAATTTTACCCGTGGGAGAGCCTTGCTGAAGCAAGCCAACGCCCTAGTTGGGCTGGCTCGTCCGTAGTGAAACCACCGTACTTGTACTTGAAATGGTTCTTCTGCTGTTTGTCACTAAGTGAATATTGATTTGCTATTATATTAACATTTAATTCCGACTTATAACATTGGTTCGCACGCAAGGAAGTATTCTAACAAAACATTTTAGCACTGTATTACACCATGGAAAATACCATGTTTAATTGCAAATAAATATATATTATTATATCCAGATCTACTGAACCGATGTTGAAAATTATTTTAGCAATAGAAAGCTACGTTATTTAGGAGTAGGAAACGGAGCAGGTGTATCTCTTATATGTTAACAGAACACCGCCGCCGTTGGACAGGGGCGCCATAGTTCGCGCATTGGTGCCGACTCTACACGCCTCTGACGCGGCATTTTTCAAAGAACCACCGATATCCTCACTCACTTAGCGAAACATACTACAAGAGTACAAGTACCGTTTCACTCTTAGTATTCTGTGAGCCTATAGTAACACTTCGGACGTGTAATAGTAAGATGTAAACGCAACTTAAAATGACGTTTCATATGGTATTTAGTTCTATGTGAATAGAGATTGGATATGAATAATGTATGAGTGAATCAAACCGATATTCAAAAATTTCAAGAGGAGGTTATCCGCCATTATTGTTGTTTAATTCGCTTAATGTCTCGTTATGTGATTGTGAAACTGTTATGCTCGTGGCATCGCCGCGGGTCACTTTTCTATGCATAAATCGATTATTATCATCGCATTTACGTACCTCTAGAAAGTTAACTTTCTTTTTGTTTAAACGATGTTTGGACAATATTGTTTAGCGATGTGTTGTGTAACGAGGATGTGTCGTGGGAACGATTGTTGTAGAATTTAGTTAGTGACGAATTGGGCCGGCTCGGCTCGAAGTGATACCACGCACCCACATAATACGGCGAAAAACTTTCATGTCAGTGAAGATATTGGAGGGCCTTAAGTGTCGCTTGAGTGACGGTGTTCTCTTACCATAAAGGAGACCCACTTGCTCTGTTGTCCGCTATAATATAAAATACTAGATTGTCAATAAAAGGCTCTGTGGTATTGAGAAATTCCTAACGCCGGTGCTAGCATAACATTTAAACTCGTGAATCTTCGATTATATAATAAAAGCATTGGACACGCCCATTGATCGGCGTAATTAATCGCAAGAGAATTACGAACGCATTCCTCTTACTGTGACCAGTTCCTGCCTATGTTACGAAGCATAATCGCATACCAGACGATATTCAATACACTATAATTCATAATATCAAAAAGAGCCTTTTTCGAGTCTCTTAGCTAAGTGAAAAGCAGCGTCAAATAATTGTACCCAGTGTGTTTGTTTAACTGAGTGACTGAGGATATCAGAGCCCCTTGACATTACACCGCTTCAACGACGCAAAAAGACTGTCTTACCCGTGGGAGAGCCATGCTGACACACTAATTTGCACGGGGCGCGTTACAACACGGGCTCACAGAGCGTTAAATACTTGTCGTTACGCTGAGTGAGTGAGATTTTGGGAGGCCCGTGGAATTATACTCCTGATGCGACGTAAAAACCACCTAAGTGCGGATTGTGGCGCGGTTGTCCCTGGACGTCAGTGATCTCTTACCATATAGGAGACTCGCCTGCTCGCTTGCCTGCTATACCATTTAAAAAGGTACTTATAGATCCCTAAGTTGTATAATATTTCAATAATACAAATTGGAAATCACAATTTATCAACTAAATTATAAATTCTATCAAACCGGAATTGAATCCGATAACGATTGGGCCAGGGTAACATACCACTAATCCACGAGGCTTATGTTTTATAGACTATAAGTTTACGCTTATCGTCTGAATCTCGGCCGACGACACAGTTATGAAAGGAAACGCCATCGCAAACCCATCAGCCATAAATCCTTCCGCGCCGCATATGGCCAGCGTGCTTCATGTCGCGACGCTTCTGGCATCAGCAATAGACACCTCGCGACGCCTGACACACCTTCATTCGGTCATTTATGTGTGATAAAAACCTCTTTTAATCGATCTCTTCCCTATAACTGCTTTTTTATGATATAGCGGACAACGGAGCACCGCGGCTTATCACCAACCGCGCAATAGTCCGCATTGGTTGTGTTGCCGACCTAAGTACCGTTTAAAGTACAACTACCGCTTCACTCCGACCCAATTAGTTCGTCTGCATATGCTTCAGCATGGCTCTCCCATGTATGCAATAGTATTAAGACACTCACCCTGCCACTGTCAAACCCGGTCCAGAGACCGAATAAATTATAAATGAAATTATAATTGTCCGAACCGAGATTCGAACCCGATACATCTCGCTTCATGGATGACTTATTAAACCACTTGGCTACGAGGCTCTCTATGACTACTGTGACAATTGCTTCAAGTCCTTTGAAATACCGTGAATCCTATTATAAAATACCCATAGGAGAGCCTTGCTGAAGCATATGCTGACACACGAATTGGGACGGCTCGTCCGAAGCGATATCACGGGCTCACAAAAAAGCAGCGTGAAATAATAAATTTATTTCGCTGAGTGAGTGAGGATATCGGAAGTCCTTCAAATTAAACCGCTCAAGCGGTGTAAAAATCCGGCATCACAGCAAGCAGGTATTGTGGCGCGATCGTCCATAGACGGAGGTGATCTTTTACAATAGAGACGACCCGCCTGCGCCGTTGCCCGCTATACCGTAAACAAAAAGCCTTATAATCTTCATTTTGGTTTTTATATTAAATTCCCTGATCAATTCGTTCACAGTCCGAAAAGCATAACGTGAATTATAATTACGCAAATAAGTGGGAAATCTTAACACGATCAATTCAATAGAAGTTCTCAGGGAAGCCAAACCTAATTAATGCGAATTAAAGCCACTTTCGAGATAAGCCGATTTCACCAAAAAGAAACAATGCAATGTAATTACAAATTCGTTAAGTGAATTATTGTAGAGAAAGGGAACCCATCTCGATGTTTGTCATTCCACAACTGAGCCATTTTAAGGCATAGCACCACTCAATGGAATCATTCCCCTGCAGAGGTATTTCCAAACGAATCCGACTTGGAGAATGGGGACCTTCAAAAGAGAGCGTACCTAGTTCTAAAATGCCGACAACGCATCCGCCAATCAGGGGCTGTCTATGGGGGCGATCCGTTTAACCTAAATGAGCCTACCATTCATTTGGTTCCCTTGCGGTTCCAAGCGGTCTCCGCTCTCACCTCCAGCCCTTGCAGAGCCGCGGGTGCGTTGCCGGACAAAGTAAAGCGTAAAGTTAATTTATAACCTACTATTAGACCCAGCAGACGTCGTTCTTCCCATTGTGCTCCTGGGTCCGAATTATGTGATTTTTTAAATTATATATCGCCCTATTTTAACAATATCATTATAAATGATAGCCTATATGTTAGTCTAATATATGAGCAACATTATTGCAATTTTTGAAATCCATTCGTATTTTTGCGTGAAAGAGTAACAACCATCCATCCATACAAACTAAAAAGATCCATGAATCTTTTCGTTTATAGTATTAGTAAGATAATAAAGGGTCTAAAAATGGTTATATACGTATATATACGTATCCTTTTTTCGCCGAGGATAACACTTATGGTTATTATGACATCTGTTCAATCAAATTTAGTATGTACTACGTATTCATGTCTCGGCCGCACATCCTGCGCGTAAGCTTCGTGTGTGGCCGTACTATGTGTGGCTTCTATTTTTGCTCTAAGCTGACGTTCTCCCCATTAGCGATTATTAAGTTCACGAAACAAACAGAATTATATAAATATATATTACTTGTAAAAAAGGGGATGAATTGAATAATAAATACAGTAAAAACTTTTATTATTTACGGCGCTCGCGGGTCTGACCGAGCTGGTGATGTCAATGAGCGGAGGAACAAGTCTATTTTTTTACACAAAAGTTATCAACATTTATCATAATTAAATTTTATTTTAACCGTTACGTCAGATTATGTATACGTAAGCTCTTTTTTAGAGGATCTGCCAAAGTTACCACAACATTTGAATTTCCCAACATATATGCAGTAAAATGATGGCAAACCGAAAAAATATCTCTCCATCTCAAAAAGATGTATTTAATTCTTATCTAGCGTTATTTTGGAACATTTTTAAAATCTATCTCTACAAATAATGTAATTTAAAAATCGCTTCAACTGCGACCAAAGTGGAGTTCTAAATATGGCTCCCCCTTGGATATCTGATTAGAAGGGATCAATTTATGCAAACTAAAAGAAACGTTATCTACATAAATTTAAAGTTGAGATAACATTAACAGTCTCCGACAGCCATTTACGAAATTCGCCAAACTCATTTAAATACGAAATTATTGGCGTATTTTCTGCTTAGCAATAAACTTGATAAAATATTCATGGGATTATATTATTATATCTCCAAAGGTTGACTCAACAAGTCTACGATAAAAAAAGCAGACCATGGCAGACATTGTTTTGCCTTATAAATTATAGGCCATACCAACTTCGAGGCACAAACAAGGAGTTTTTACTGAGATATTTATTTATTTTAATTAAAAACATCATGACATCACCATGATAGTAAGACATAAGCTGCCACGAGATTTTACGTAGATAATATATTCTGCACAGTCATATTGCGTTAGAAAAACAAACATCAGACTATAAAATAATAAATGTATCGGTTTTTTTTTCATAATGAATATGACATCTTTGATTGAGGTTTTATAACATAAAAGACAAAATTAGAGCTCTTTGATGTTCTCCAGATCTTCCATATACCTAATGACCTAATGAAATACGAAATGACATTACATTTGACAGTTGACAATAGCAGTAAACATCTCAGTAGTGATTACAAAATTCATAAATTAAATATTAAATCGCCAAAGATTTTTTGGCTACTTCATTGATATTTTTATAGACAAGTAGCTACTTGTCATATATCCCAGCTCAACACTACTTACCTAGACAGTAGTGAGTATCTCATAAAATATATATACAAGAGAGTATATATATACAAGAGAGTATCTCATAAAATTAACTTACTTTCAGTTACTAGTAATGACTAGGTTATATATTACTTAACGAGATGACACGTCAAAAAGGACGGCGACGCATCGGCACGGCGGCCCAGCAGAGTCTGGGTGTCCATGGGCAGAGGATCGCTTCCTACGCCGTTGGCCTCCCGAATTTCAAATAACAATGGAGAGCGCAATTCTTAAAATGTATTGTTTTCTGTTTCAAACTGAAAATTATTATCCCAACAAAAGATTTGTATCAATAATTTTTATATTATAATAAACAAAAAATCAACTAACCTTAAAATATACTCCTTAGTACAAAATAATTGTTATTATTTTATAAATTAATAAATATAAATTTAAATGAATTCATGACAAATTAATAACCTTTTCGATATTTGAAGGTCGTTAAATTAAAGCATAACTTAATTGCATTTATACATAGAAATCTTTATTCTTTGTAGGAAATTTTTCACGCAAAAATAAAACAAATCGGCGCATTACTGCTAATTGAGTTGAATTATAAAAAAACGTCTCAATTTCACGAAATTACCATCGAGACCTTCGGGCCGAACTCAACAGCGCCCTTTACCTGTGTCATCGACTTCGTCAAGTGCGAATGAAATTATTCCGACATTAATCGACAGTTGAGCATCCATTACGGGCACACACTTACTGTCACTGTCACATTAATGACAGCTGATCAATCAGTGGCTTTTTTGTCTTGCATACCAGGAAGTGGCTTTTAGCCCTTGATAAAAATTCTTGTTTACGTATGCGAAATTAAAGCGCGTAGAATTCCTTAAAGGTTGACAACACACCCGTGGCCCAGTTTAGACTAAGTTTTATCAATAGAGGCAAACAAGCAGTGCAATGCTGTTAAAGCGGCATATAAACCGGCAACACATACCAGCAATAAGTACGGATTGTGGCACGGTTTTTCATTGGCGGCGGTTTTCTCTTACCATAAAAGAGACCCACCAGCTCCGTTGTCCACTATACCATAAAAATTTGTCACTGTCAAATTTCAATTCCAACAAGTCAATCAGCATCAACAATCTTGAACAGCGCAATCTCTGTACCTTAGACCAATTGAGCACATACGACCTGTCAAACTTCGCAATTGACAATCTCCACCCAGATTGTACATAATAAATTAACATTCTATACGACAATGACACACAATTTATATACCGCATTGACATTGACAGCTACCACAGACAAAAAAGTAAAGTTCAAAGACTCGATGGCAACAACTCATCGTCAATTAAGGGTTAACAGATGCCAGTTAATATCATTTCCGAGCCAAGGCGGGACGAAATGTCATTTATGTTTTTAATTGAACCAAAATACTTTTTCATACGAACAACCATATTTGAACGCAATATTTAAAGACTCCATAATTGTTGAAAGTTGTTAAAAACAATTGGCTTCAACGATTATGATCTTATATATGTTTTTTATTACAATAGATGTGTTTCTATTAAAGCATAAGGACAACATCTAAATCCTTTACTACACGAGTATTGATGACAAAATAATTCCAAAATAACTAAAATCCGCATATGAGCGTCATGATATGACGTGAGCTTCGTAGCTAAGTGGTTTTACAGTTTACCACGAAGCGAGAGTTATCTGGTTTGAAACCCGGTCTGAACAAAAATAATTTATTTTTTAATTTATACGGTCTGAAAGAGCTTGACAGTGGCCATTGAAGCCTATGCTGACGCACTTATTGGGTCGGCTCGTCCGAACTGATACCACGAACTCACAGCATAATCAGAGTGCAAAAATATTTGCACTATGATTCGCTGAGTAAGTAACGATATCGGAGGCCAAGCTGGCAACACAACCAAATACACCAGAACCCACCAGGAGCATGAACGAAACCCGTCTTCCCTATTTTCCACTATAATAAACAGACAGTTAATGAGGAGATCGGAAGCCCACAAAAATGCCTCTTAAGGTTTATAAAAAGCCGACAATACAGCAATCGTGGATGTGGCGCGGTTAGTGATGGGCGGCGATGTTCTCTTACCATATAGGAGACCCACCTGCTCCGTTGTCCGCTATACCATTAAAAGTAATAATATTAGAGGTTGTTACACGCCAACGACCCAGAAAGGTGATCGAGTTGACATTCCGTTGAATTTCCGCGCGGATATGTTGCGCGTACGCAAAGGTCGTACTATTTTACAAATACTATTTTTACGATCACTTTCGTCTGCTGGCGACGCCATTTCTGTGTCGCCTGGCGTCACCAATTTATTTAATCACCTTTTGTTTACTATATGCAATTACTATCTGTCAACGACGCGTCGACAAATCGGGACATATGTATATACGCCTGAATTTCTATATACTATGTGTTATTTTATATGGAAACTGTGACAGAAGAGCAGGAGGCTCACCTATATAGGATAAGCAGTCCTCCGCCCATGGACATCGCCAGCCCTAGCAGAGCCGCGTTGTCGGTCTTTAAGAGATAGATACGCTCTTTTTTGAAGCTCCCTAAGATATTGGTTTGGAAATACTGCAGGAAGTCCACAGAGTGGTGGTGCGCGACTCAAGATGCCTTAAAAGAGGAAGGTTTCGGAGGAGCTGTTTGGACTAATACCTCTAATCGAGGCGGAATGCACGGTTTCATCCGTATCACCTCGACGTTTGTCATATTTTAAGGCATTTTATGACTTTCGGGCCTTGAAAAATTTAGCCTAAATAGTCCTTAAATGTCAGCAACGCGTCCGCGACCCTGTCAAGGCCGGGGATGTCCATGGGAAGCGGACCGCTCATCCTAGGTGAGGTTTCTGCTCGATTGCCACCGTTGCATTGACTGCAAACGTTCAGCTGTGGAACGATAAACATCGAGGTGATTTTTATTGACATATAGAATTCACCACGCCAAATCAATTGAATACAATGGCCCAATATTGCCATGTTCAACATTTCTGCCGCTTCCTCGCATTGTTGACATGTTTAAAATTCTAAACACTACGTGAGAATCTAATCCAGGATCTGTAGTGTGCGTACGCGATTCGCTTATCCTTAGCTTGTTACTGCATTTACACTTTTTTATTGTAAATTGGACAACGGAGCATGTAGGTCTCTCTTATGGTAAGGGAATACCTCCCATTATCAGCCGCACCGTAATTCGGGCTTTGGTTGTATTATCGTTCTTTACGGCGTGTGAGCTGAATAATTTCAAATGCCTCCGAAATCCTCACTCAGCGAAACACAGTACAAGTACCGTTTAAAGCAGTGTATTCTGTAAGCCCGCTCTCTCTCTCGTCCCTTTGGACGAGCCGGCCGAATTAGTGCGTCAGCATATGTATGCTGTTATTGCGTTTTCACTGAGTAAAATACTCAAATATTAATTTAATATGTGGAGAAATTTATCTCTGTCTATGAATGAAATGTTCTTTTGATGACGGCGCCATCTTTGAACGTAATGACGATAAAGAGTGATAATAATTTATATTAAATTAAGTACTAAATCTAATATACATGTATGAAACGACAAGAAACACCAATAAAAGTCTACCTTCTAAACTTACACAAGTATATAAACTAGATTTAGTATTTAATTTAACATGTTTCATAATTCTTTATCGTCATTACGTCCTAAGATCACTGAGCATTCAAAACAATGTGACTATTGAATGATGGAATAAAATATTTTTCGTTCATGGGCAGTGACAGAAATAAACGCGACCAAGTTCAGATTATGAAATAGGTACTAATCTATTTCATCATCATCATAATTTCAGCCGTAAGTCGTCCACTGCTGCACATAGGCCTCCCCCTTGGACTTCCGTGAATATCTGTCGGTGGCGATCTGCTTCCAGCGTCTTCCAAATAATAAATAATAAAAACTAATATTAATAATATAATTAATCCGAATTCTAATCTATTTACATATATAAAATTCATTTTAAGCCTTACATAAATTAATGTAAATTAATTTACAAATAATCATATTTAAAATAACTGTCTTTTTAAGATCTACAAATACTTAAAACAATTTAAATTGTTTATGTGCTCGCATAAAAGGATAATCATAAAACCTTCCTCGTTCACATTATGTCATTCTTACGTGAATTGTAAAACGTCACCGAACGCGTGCAGCATATTAATTAGTGCCTAAGATCTGTGGCTTATCATAGAATTATTATTTACTAATTTTAAAACAAATGTAGACATTATATTAATACTTTATAATAATAATAGGAGTCAATTGATTGAATATTTTAGGTTCTTAATCTAAATTTAAACAGTAACAGAAACTAAGAAATGATTTTGAGTTATGTTTATCTGTGGCATCGTCCTTTTTTTATGAAAATAGGTAGCGAAACGAGCAGGAGGTTCACCTAAGATCGTCCGCCCATAGACTCCCCACGCGGCTAATGGGCCACGGGTGCGTGACCGTCTAAAAGGAAAGATACGCTCTTTTTAAAATTCAAACCTTATCGTTAAATCTTATACATATTTCAAATAAATACATATAATAAATGATAATGGATTCTGTCATTAAAGGGAATGTTAAAATTGTAAATTTTTGACAAGAAACGACATTTCGATAGGACACAGAACATTATAAGCCACTACCAGAGAGATTAACGCGACGGCAACGTTAACCTCTTTGGTAGTAGATTATAGAGCAGAGATAACTGACCATAGATGTGCAATAGACTCTTATATAGTGATAGATTAATCAGAGGACGGGCGCCATTTCGCGATACATTGGACGTGACATTAGGCCTAGCTGGCAAGTGTCGCCGTTTGAATTTTAATGTCCAACCTGTCTTCGGATACAGTTTAAGTATGTTTGCTACAGGTCGGAGTTTTTATCTATCGGTTCCAATCAAAATGCTTTAAAAATACAGTAATTTTTATTTAAAGAAATACTATTAAGTAGTAAAAATTTTTATTTGTTTGTAGTTCTACTGTTCGCTATGTGAATGAAGATATCGGAGGTTATAATAAATGCCGCTTGAGCGGCGTTAAAAACCAGCAAGACGGCACGCGCGTAGTGTGGGGCGTTTGGGTTTGCGGCAGCGGTGTTTTCTCACCATATAGGAGATCCACCTGCTCCGTTATCCGCTATACCATAAAAAAGGAATAAGCAAGCGAAGAAACAGTTGCGCTGGCCACCTGCGCCGGCGCCTCCGCCCGCGCCAATAAACGCTATCGACAGGCAAGGACACCGAGTTAGGCTTTCGCTTTGCATCTCATCATAATTGAATTAAATTCACCATGCGAGTTTCCTATGCCGATTCATAGAATAGCAATAACATAGACATACTACATTACCCCGGCAAACGATTAGCCACATGCATTATCAAGGACTAATATCCTTATAAACAAATAAGTGGTTTATCGTAGAAGGGTGAAAATTTTGGGTTATATGTATTTTTCTATAAATCTAGAGATAAAAAAAATATTGAAAAATAAACAAAAAATATTGTTGTTGAAACGGGTAGTTTAAATCATCACTTGGGGCGGTGAGAAATAGTAACTGATTCTCAGACCTACAAAACAGTTGAACTGCGTTTCGCTGAGTGAGTAAGTACATCGGAGGCGTGACAAGCCGGTGATACAACCGAAATCCAGATTGTAGCGCGATTATCCATGGGCGGCGGCGATTTCTATAAAGGAGACCCACCTACTCTGTTACGCGCTTAATACAACAAAAAATAAAACTAAATGTCGAGAACGACAATTAAAAAACCCAGTGACAACTTACAAAACGAATTTCACATAAAATAAAGAGATCGACTTGCCGTAAGTTGCCGCCTTAAACTCCCTTTTTCGTAGACAGTTCATAAAATACATAGCTAAAACAAAAGAGGTTGTCCTGTCTGAACTCCATACAAATATATGAGACTAATTGTCTTATGGATCTTAAATTAAATACGCCAATGTATTACTCTAAAAATAAATATTTTATTAAATATAATATTAAGTATAATATTTATACATAACATTTAAAGTTAATTGTTTAAATTTACAATTAATATTTCATTAATTTTATCTATTTTTATATTATAGCCAAAAGGTGCGTATTTTTATTACATGTCACATTTTTTACGTTTATCTACCAGTCAGCCATAATAAAAATGGAAAAGAAATATATTTTCTTTACAAATATAAAAAAATATATAATCAAAAGTATTTAAAGTTAATTGTTTCAATTTACAATACTTTTAGCAATATTTCATTCGTTTCATCTATTTTTACATTCCAACCAAAAAATTCGTTTTTTATGACATCTGTCATATTGTTTTACGTTGCTATATCAGCCAGCTATAATAAAAATATTAAAGAAATATATTTTCTTTACAAATATAAAAGTTATATAATCAAAAATACTAAGAAGGTGTTATTATATAGAGTAAATTATCATTAATTTTTCTCAAATAAATTCGCGCATTTTTTTCTTATGTGGCAGGTTGCACATGAGCACCCAAGTCGTATTGACCTCTTTAGAAATGGTAGAAATAGCCAAGTGACAAGCGGGCTACGCGCTAATGACAACTTGCGACACTGACAAGGCTGTCTTACGTCACATAGGATTTAGGCAAATGGCGCGTCGCACGTACGTTCACATATAAATATTACTTGTATCGTGTGGCGTAAATGTATATGTTACGAGCCTCGTGGCTGAGTGGTTTTATAAGCTACAGTCCACTCATGGGTTCAATCAGCGCTATGATTCAAATAATTTAATATGTAATTTAATTTCCTTAAATGCCGGCAACAAACCCGCGGCCCTGCAAGGGCAAGGGCAACGCATACTATAGAGCTGTATAGATAATCATGCCAGCGATTCTCAGAGCTAATTTTTTATTTAATTTAAGTATCTCACGGAAGCCCAAAGATTACACCCACCACGTTTATTACGCTGGTTCTTCTCAGTGGCACCGGTAATAAACTCATTTTGACGTTCAACGTTCATTTTGTATTTAAGTTGAATAAAAATTTTTCATTTTATTTTATATAAATCTGTATTAGATGGTTGGTTATTATAAATATGATAAGACTGGTTCTTCCATAGTGTTTGAAGTGAAAAGTGAAACAAAATGATTCAGTTACAGTTTTAAGAATCTGACTCAGTGGACTGCTATCTACTGAGGAAATTGTTTATGGCCTCTTCTATTTCTTTTGTTAGTCACATAGTTAAAATAAAGGCAAGCATCACTAGTTAAAGATACTAAGAACTTTTAGGTCATAAAAATTTATAGGACAATAATATGTTATATTAAAACAAATTGTGTTTCTTTGCGAACAAGAAACAACAATATACAATTATTTTTTAACCTGACAGCATACCACAGACCCGCTTATTCATCACGAAGGTGACATTCGACAGTTGACATTTAATACTCAATTAAAGAAATTTTATATCATTTCTTTACATACGTTTTCTTTTCATAAAGATGATTGTAATTTTTCCATAATTCGGATATACCACAGGCGCATAGATATAAATTAAATTATGATCATCCGGACCGGGATTCGAACCCGTATTGGGTTCATGTTAGACAAGTAGTGTCATAATTCGGACCCGGTAGGTGGCGTAGCAGGCTGGACGACGCGATGTCTGACGCTTCCATTAGTTACAAACATTTGAAGCACATATAACACGTAAATTAATTCCGATTGATATGAAGTCAAGTGGTTTCTTATCGATTTATTATCGACATTTTATTGGCCTCTGTCGATAACTAATCGTGATAAAACAATGAATAATATTTTAATCAAAGCTTCACCTCGCCGACTGTCGCTTATGCTAGAAGACATATTATGTTAATAGATTCAAATATAAAACATTTTTTAATACACCCGCTACTCTATCCGTGACAATATACAAGATTCTACAATAAAAACGACAGACAAATTGAGAAGATATATGTATCTTTTATTTATGATATAAAGGAAAACGGAGCAGGTGGCTCTCCTATATGGTGTGAGAACAGTGCCGCCCATGAACAACATTGTTGTGTTGCCGGCTTTTTACGCCACTTAAGCGGTATTTTTAAGTGCCTCCAATATCCTCACTCTGCGAAATACAGTAGAAGCACCGTTTCAAGTACAACTACTATTTTACGCTGAGCATTCTGTGGATCCGTGCTATCACTTCGGACGAGCCGGTCCAATTAGTGCGTCCGCATATGCTTCAGCATGGCTCTCCCGCTTGCGTGCTCGGTATACAATAAAAAACTAGATAAACGCATGACGCCCTAAAACCAAGCCCCGGGCTCTAGTCGACTCACGCGCACTTCTCAGATAGCGTGACCTTTACACAATGCGTTCGATATGCGCATGCGCGCCGTATCTGAGAAATGTCACGAATCGTTTCGAAACTGGAGCTAATTAGTTTCATCAATCCATTCATTCAATGCCAGCCGACGCAATGGTTTATCGTCGGATGTCAAATCGGATGTGTTGCGTGCTTATGCGGAAATAGGGAGGGTTTTTTTGTAAATAGACCATTTTGACAGCCTTATAGCTAAGTGATTTTATAAGTCTACCACGAAGCGAGAGTTTTCGGGTTCGAATCCCGACCTGGATAATTATATATTTAATTTATAATTTATTCGGTATCGGAAGGACTTGATAGTGGCCTGGCGAATGTCTTAATAATATCGCACCCGTAGGAGAACCACGCTGAAAAATATGCTGACGCACTAACTTAGCCAGCTCATCTGAAGTGATACCACGGGCTCACACAATACTCAGGGTGAAATGGTACATGTAGTGTGTCTTGCTGAGTGAGTAATGATATCGATGGCCCTTAAAATTATGCTTAGTCGAATAAAAATCCGGCAACATAATCACAGTCTGGACTATGGGCGCGGTTGTCCATCGGCGCTGTTCTTTTTCATATATGACTCCCACCTGCACCGTTTCCACTATACCTACCCATCTTGAATTTTTACGAATACTATTTTTAAATACAGGTATAAAGTATAATCAAACACTTGATATCATACAAGTCCTCTTTTGTAATATTGCATGATTTTTTCAAACCCTTCCCCCCTTCTACCCAACAAGCCTCAGACGTACAATGGAGGACCCCAAAGACAGCGTTTTCGGGACACTAATGTAATAATTTCTTAAAGATGTATATTACGTACATTATACGCATTAGTTTAACAAAACGAGTGATATTTTCCTCGGATGATATTCAGAGCTGGTTAAAATTACCCAATTTACAGCGAAAAACAGGTAAAAGATACCAGAAATTATTCAGCTGTTATTACAATAGGATAAATTATATTAACCATAACATTTGTTTATGGAAATAGTGGAACACGAGAAGGAGCCACAACTAGGATAAGTGGTCTCCCGGCAATGGAAACCTGGTCACTGTCAAGCCCATCCAGAGACCGAATAAATTATAAATTAAATTATGACTTTCCGGACCGGGACATGATACCTCTCGCTTCATGGCACACTTTAGAAACCATTAAGCTACTGCACTTTTTCACTAGCGCTTTGGAAACGGCGTAAATTTAATTATAAGTAATTAGATTGTAAATAAGAAAAAATAAAAATAAAATAAAAAGTTGTTTCTTTCCAAAGTATTTACCAAATTTTGGTGGCGAAGTCTTCCCAGTAAGTAATCTTTAGACACTTATGTTGGGAATGACTCGCAGCTTCTCTTGTGGTACTAAAGTAATGTATTAAAGGAAACGAGAAGCAAAAAAAGGAAAAAAGAAAAGAAAATAGATCATGACAATTATCAAGTGATTGTGAAATACTATAAATAAATGATGTTTGGTTTTGATTACTCACCCTGCACAAAGCGACGCCGGTGTCCAGTCTGTCTAGGAAGTTGTCCGCGTTGATCCTCAACTCGGGATACAGAACCGTGAGCCATTCAGCCAGGTCCTCCTTCATGGCGTACAGGTACTCCTCGGAGGACTTGAACGGCCTGAAGGGCCTGGATTCAAGCAGGACTGCGCCAACTGCCGCCATCTTGCTATAGATTATTCACTGTTCATTACGGGTTCTGAAAATAAATTATTTTTACAATCACCAAACTTATAAAAAAATTATCCGTAACGGAAACAGAACCACGACATGACTTGCAACCATGGGAAGCCATGCTGACGCCTGACGCATATGCCGACGCACTAATTGGACCGGCTCGTCCAAAGTGATACCATGGGCTCCCAGAATATTCAGTGTGTAACGGTACGGTAGCCCCTCAAAGTGCAGTTTAAGCGGCTTAAAAAGCAGGAAACACAACCAATGCTCGGACTTGGGCGCGGTTGTTCATGGGCGGCGGTGTTCTCTTACCATATAGGAGAACCACCTGCTCCGTTAACCACTATAGAAAAAGAATTACAACATTTTTGAATTTTCCTGCGGTAATGTCAGTTGCCGCTTTAGGAAGTTTGCTATAAAAATTACGACCGTGCATCGTACGCGATACCTCTCGCTTCATAATAGTCTCTCTACATTTAGCTACGATGCTCTAAGAACTATAAATACGCACAATTATCAAGTATCGTGTTCATTATATCGGCGGGCCAATCAATTAACGTCCAATTTAAAAGTAGCAAGAACTGTCATCTCAAACGATGTGAATGCTACTAAATCTGTCTTAATGCAATCAATGTGGATGTCAGAGGTCAACTGTAACGACCTTGGGCCAGATATTTAGTTGGACCCAATGTTTGTACTGTAGAAAAAGGCATAACGAGATTAATCACTGCGAGACGAAACATTTCTAACCGAGTGTCTAGACTTGGTCAAAGATGGCATGATCATTTTGACAGCCGCTTTTTTTGATATAGCGGACAACGCATGCGGTTGCCATAAAATGAATTATGTTCCTCTAGCTAAAAGCACTTTAGAAGGATATTTTAGCATTAATTGGTTAATCGCATGGACCTATCTAAACCGCGATTCGTCACGCATCGGAAACTTTTGGGCGTGTCGAGCGACGACCTCTGTCCATTTGTTTTGCTTAAATAATAGATGAAAATCGATACGAAATCGAAATTGAGCCGAGAGTGGTATAACCGCGCCACAGTCCGAGCATTGGTTGTGTTGCCGGATTTTTACGCCGCTTAAGCGGCACTTTTAAGGGCCTCCGATATCACTCACTCAGCAAAACATAGTAGAAGTACCCTTTCAAGTACAAGTACCGTTTCACGTTGAGTATTCTGTGAGCCCTGGCATCACTTCGGACCAATTAGTGCATTAACATATGCTTCAGCATGACTCTCCCAAGAGTAAACCCACCGTCTCTTGGGTCGAATGCCTTGTGGTACACCGCGAGGATCCTACTTGAGTCGAAAAGCTCAAGGAAACATTGCAGCCGGTGAAAATTCTGCTATTGAGTTTTAGTCGGGTACTTCACTTCCGAATCCCGAGTCCAGAGTTCTGCATATCCTCTCTCAAGAGAATGCGTAAATTAATTCTGATGTTAATAAAGGCAGACAGCGGGGTCGTTACGTAAAAAAATTGAATAGTGCACTATACTTAAAGCAAAGTTAGGCTTCTGAACACGCACCAAAAGCATTAACGTAACATCATACTAGTTACATACAAGGAAAGCAATTCTTTAATCTGTTATTGAAACAATGAAAGTTAATTGCGCCGCGCTCCATTGCTCATGAGCATAAATACACTATCCATATCCAGTTCCGGTTATAGGGGACAAACTTGACCCCAAACTATACGCCAATTGACAGAATAAAAATTATTTTTAGAAAAAACATTCAACCTATTTAAAAAAGGCACTAAAAGTCAAACTACTAAAATTAAAAACGAGAAAGTATGTACGGTTGTTTGTTACTCTCACGCTAAAACTACTGAATAGATTTTAATGAAACTTGACAATAATATAACTTACAAATTAGACTAACACATAAGCTATATATTATAGGAAACGGATTTCTGGCTCCAAATAATAAGTACCAACTTTAAGGCTGTATATGGGTGTTAAGTAATTATTTATATAGAGATAAAAAATTTATTTATTTATTACTTATTTATTTCTATTATAGAGAGATAGATAGATTTTTTATACGGTGGCAAACGAACAAGCGGTCCTCTGCCCATGAACACCTCTAGCCCTTGCAGAGCTGCGGGTGCGTTGACAGAAAACATATACAAAGATTGGAAAATTACATCAAAATATAAGTATGTATATATATTTCATTATAATTAATGATTAATATTTATAAATAAAATAATTGACTTTTACGTTTTGTGCCTCAAATAACACACAGTAAGTCATAGTTGTTTTTTAATGAAAATTGGACACTCCCAGCCCCTGCTGAGTCAGCTCTTTTTCGAAGGCCGCTTAAGCAGTGAAAAGCGACGGCCGTAACAAACATTTTAATTAGTAATTTGACAAGGTCGGTGCACAATTGCAAACACGATGGAACATTACGACATTCGGTCAGCAATAGATCAAGTGCATTTATAATCTGCTTAATTAATCGCAATGGTACCGTGTTCGACTCCCGGCTTTTTTTATTATGTAGCGTATGGTAAGAGAACATCGCCACCCATGAAGTACCGCGCCACAGTCCGCGCATTGGTTATCCGATATCCTCACTCACTCAGTGAAACGCATTGAAAGTACCGTTTCAAGTATAGCTACTTCACGCCGAGTATTCTGTGAGCCCGTGCTATCACTTCGGAGCCGGCCAAATTAGTGCATCAGAATGGCTCTTCCATGGATGAAATAGTTATATTATTTCACGTAATAAGTGATAATACCGATGGCCGACTTAAAAAGCCGTCAACACATCCATAGGATTGATTGCGGTTACCCGGTCTCCGCTATATAATATAAAATTGCGTAATACGTATGTCTATGACCTCTTATTACGGTATATAAGAATTATAGAGTCATGACAGTTGGGTTTTACTCAGCCAAGGTAAGTAGTAATCAGTTCTCCGTAATTTCAAGGTCAGGACGATCAAGACTATATTTGGTGCAGTCCAGGGAGCTGTGACGTCACAATTTAAGGAAAACATTCATATTTCTACGTAAAACCTTCATGAATTCATGATATAATTTTATATACAGGCATTAGTATATTTTAATAAGAATTTTGCCGCGCTTAACGCTGTCGCTGTCTATGAATGAAACGTTGCTCATGGGCATTCTTCCTATTAAGAACCACAAACAAGTGTAATAATTATTAACATGTCTCTTGATTTACATTATTGTTTTGTGTTGTACGTATTTTGTAATAAAAAATATTAGATACATACTCCTGTTTTTATTTCCCCTACAGTAGGTATTATGAGGGAGAGGGGCGTCGCAAGTAAAACAACAATCCTATAGGCCGCATTAGTGTAAATAACTTTGAAAAGCTTTGATATTCACAAATGTTATTCACAAATGACTCAGCTTTTTATTAGTAAAAGAATTTACAGTATCGGTTCAGTAGATACAGAGATTTAACCATACAAACTTTACCTCTTCATATTAGCATATCATAACTCATCTAGGTAATCAGCCATTCAAGAGAAACCCAGTCGGATGAGCAAACCAAGGTATGACAGCAGACGATGTACGTAACGTAGTGGGCAAGGCAGCTGGTACAATCGGCAAAGACAAAGGCGAGTATTCCGCTTGCGTAACGAGTTGACTTCCGCCCGGTACGGACAGTAAATAAAGCGAGACGAAAATGAAAACGGAGAAGCAATCGAGCAGGGGTGAGCCTAGGGTAAACGATCCACCGCACTTGGACACGCCCAGCCCTTCCATGGTTGCGGATTCATTGCCGGACTTGTAGGAATAGATATGCTCTTTGTAAGATCCCCAAATCGTAATGATTCGGTAATATCTGTGCAGGAAGCCAATCTATGGAACGACAAATAACGACGAGGAAACTGAGTATGCGTTGCCGGCCTTTAGATATTAAAAACATGTATTTTAATTGTAGTAATGCCAGTAAGAAGGATTATGTTATTGGATCGCGATATTAAAAATGATAAGTGTTACTTATCATATTGTTCCTCTGGCAATAACCTGACCCCTAAGGGATCCGTGGATCCTAATTTTAGAAATCCCTTTTTATTTATTTTTCTATTAGCGTATTTCTGCTACCGGTAGCAGTGAATAGGCCAGGCTATAGTAGCGGTCGCGACAGCCTCGCCTATCTTCGTTTCGTTATTCTGTGACTAATTAGCCATGTCTTCTTCAAATTAAATTGTTAAGTTGGGCTATTTTAAGATTTTTTTAAGTATAGCGGAGTGAGTCCTATGTTGTAAGAGAATACCACCGCCCGAGAACACTCTCGGCATTTATAAGGGCCTTCGGTAGCCTCACTCATTCAGCGAAACATAGTAGAGGTGCCGTTTCAAGTACATCTACTATGACATGCTGAGTATTCTGTAAGCCCGTGGTATCACTTCGGACGAGCCGGTACAATTAGTGCAGCAAGGCTCTCCTACGGATGAAATGGTATTTACACGAATTTGCATATTAGTAACAATTCCTAATATTAATATACAAAAGATTGTCAAACCTGAGTGAAGTCCAGACGTTACTCGGGTATTCGGACCCCTGTCTTTAAAAATCTGTCACTGTCAAGATCAAAAGAAATTTTGATCAAAATGAAAATTTGAAGTGGCCTGGCCATGCCTATATACAGTCTTACCCGTGGGAGAGCCTTGCAAACACACAAATTGCGCCGACTTATCAAAGTGATACCACAGTGTCACCACCACAGTGTCAGCGTGGAATAGTATTTGTACCTACTCTGTGTCGCTGAGTGAGTGAGGGT
>DWCF01003196.1:0-20495 GCA_018230265.1 Delias oraia | reverse complement strand
CTATATAACGACACTGAAGGGATTGTGCATTTTATAGCGTTATAAAGAGTTGTCGTTAAATGGAGAGAAGAAAAGGTAGATGGAAGACAAGCTAAACCAACCAAAGCCAATTTCGACGCTTTAGGGGGTTTGTGGTTAAATCGAGGGACGTTACATGGGGTTTACACTGTATTTAAGGTTAAAAGTAATACATCAAACATTTAACATTGTTTTGCAATAACGCAAGAAACCTTAAAAAAATATATGTTTTTAAGAAAGCTATAAATATAATCTTAGGGTCTTCTATTCCTATATAGAATATTAAATAAAGAAACGCTATATTTATTTACCCTTAAATTCGCGACTGGTATTTAAAACATTCACAAATGAAAGAAATTAAAACTGTAGAATAGAGATATAGAAGTAGTAAAAAGGCATTGCTCGTGACAAAATTAACGACTTTTTATATAGAATATATTCAAATCACGTTTTTTGTAACGTGGGGAAATAAATGGATCTATTATTTACCTCGCGTAGGCATATATCGCAATATAATTTGGTGCGTAGGGTAGCAACTAGCAATAAACCAAGTTACTTGTGGTGACACGTGGGTGACTAGATCTACAATGCGGTGTACCTATTGTTATCTAATGACATAATACTATTGTTAATTAAATTATTTAATTCAATGATATATATTAAAAACAATTTATGACTATGAAAACAAAAAATATGCTAACTAAACTATACCTGTTACGACCGATAATACCGCAAATACAAAATAAAAACGGAGCATAAGTTGATACCTATTCCTAAAAGGCCAGTATCGTTCCTGCGGCTCTGCAAAGACCAATGCTTGCTCATGGACAAAGGGTGTCCATGTGGGGAGGACAGCTTATCCTAGGTAAGCCTCCAGCTTGTCTGCCACCGTTTTCATAAAAATAAATACTATTGGTACATTTACTTTTTCATATAATTTCCATATATATATTATATATCAAGCAAATATCTAGAACATTTAGTTTACTGTCAAAAAAATTACTATCCATTTAAGGAGCATTGTGTATCACAGAATACTCAGCGTGAAACGGTACTTGTACTGTGTTTCGCAGAGTGAGGGCCTCCCCCTTAAAAAGTGCCGCTAAGTGACGTAAAAACCCGGCAACACAAACAATGCGCGGACTGTGACGCGGTTATTCCTGGTCGGCGGTGTTCTCTTATCATATAGGAAACACACCTGTCCGCTATAGAATAAAAAATCAAAATTAAAATTTATCGCCGGCAAGAAGATTTAACCGCAAAGTTACTTAGTGCCTCCCCATATTATGACAAATAACTCGAGTTTATGGGGGAAGCCTACTTAATTTAACTAATGGACTAAATAATATTTACTGTTCAATGATAATACATCTGCGACGAGGAAAAGCTTTAGCCAGTAAAACTAGATTTCACCCATATATAACTTAAAATAAATTTTTTATAATTTTTTAAATACGTATTTTTTATACAAATCAATTTCAAAGACACCACTTTCGCAACTTTATTGATATAAACAAAAATCAAAATATCTTTAATTAAATAGGCTTAAAAACCAATCACACAGGCTGAACAATATTTTTAACGTCATTTAAGTAAAAAGAACTTCAGATATTTTTGGCGAATTGTGAAGAGCCCTGCTGAGATGAATTTTTATAACTCTATTTTTTTTTCATATAATTTCAGACTTTTTTGTTTATGCAGTCATTTACTTTAAATTAAATATAGCTTGAATGTCAAGCTAAAATTGCCTTTCTCTTATTTACGTTCGGTAATTTTATTAATGCAACATTCCCACACGTGACTACTAAGACCGATGTACCTATCTCTGGAGTAATAGCTAATAAAGATTTATCGTTCCGACTCTATGTGCTCTCCCATAGCTCTTAGTTTGACATCGGTCTGGCCAATAATCACTCCTTATATTACTATTATGTACTAATATTAACACACGGCTTCGTCAGTGAGCAAATAACTACCACTCACATAGACCGACTTTGTCCGAATTTAGCCATTGTAAATAAAAAAAATCTCTCAAAACTTAATAATAGATAAAGAAAGTTTTACTCTCAAATACAAAGCTCAACAGAATCGAACATTTTTTTGTTTTATAAATTTTCTAAACTATTTTTTCCTTTTATAGTGCAAAAGTTCTAAGATTTGGCACGAACCATTTAAGCATCTCGAAGGTTGATAAATTATCGTGTTGTGTATTTTATCAGAATAAACCACAACAAACGTTCTAAATGGACTTATTCTAATTTAACGTATCTTAATTTCAAGAAAATATTTAAACTAGTTTAAAACGCAGCTATTATTATTTGTTTTTCATCATAAAGGTAATTTTCATGAAAATATAATTTAAACTTCTACATATTTTCTTGTTTATTTACTCTTCAGTTGCTGTAGCACTGTCAAAGTTACAAACTCTAATGACTGTAGAGTTTACACGTCCGAAAACATCACAGCCCAAATGATCTCATTCGCACAACATCTGATAAGCTTATTAAAAGCCAATAAACAAAGCATCGTACAGATCGGACATCTTGGGGTGAGGGGTGGGCCACCTTTCGAAATTATGTACGACGAACTGGGACCAATATATCAAGGGGAGGACGTGCCAGTCTCCTTGCTCTGGGTATTATGGGGTGGGCCGGTGGAATACTTAAGAACCCTGCGACACCCCATTAAAACACACGTACTGCATTTTTGGTTAGACATTTTAATTTGGGGAGTTCGCGTGGGTGTGCATTCCTACTTGCAGTCTTAATAAGTGAAGGACTATTTTAAAATTTATTTTTTGAGGACATATTCATACATTGTAGGCAGAAAACCTGATAAGGGCATCACAGAATACTCAGTACACAGAGAGCAAAAAAACTAATTTCATTATTTTATCCTTAAATATGTTGAAATTATGATAAATATTACGGTCCAGGATTCAAAAAAAATTAAAGCTTTTGTAATAGCCACAAACGTGACTAGCTAAAAAACGATGAAAAACACAAAGATATCTTAGAATATTAAGGTTTTTCTCCTATAATATTAATTATTATTGCATAAGCATTTCACATCGATGCGGTTGGTAGGTACTCACTGTGAACACTCCTCGTGCTACGGACGCATCGAGAATCATAATTCCGAAATAACTCGGCCCGCACTTTTTTGGATAAATCCCCGTCTCGGAGTTAATTCCCAAGACAGACATAATTTGGAATTGGATCCATCTATCCTGCGTAGGTACCTACGGACAAAAATAAGTTTTGTACCGAACGATTTATGAGTTAAAAAAGATATATCGCCGTTTTAAAATACCTACAAACATATACAGATACAAGATTCAAATCAGGCAGATATTCTATGTTAATAATATTATCTCTCTGAGTTTTAGTTCTGTTAAAATTAAAAAAGAAAATTTAATTAGTAAAATCAACAAAAAGAAAAATAGAATAACAGTTTTGATACATTAAAAAGAAATCTAAACAAGTTTAGGGTCCTTGTATTGTTTATCAAAAACATTGTACAAAGTACAATTCATACATGTTTTAAAATATCATCTTCATTGAAGCTAAATAGAAAAACAGATACAGAAAACATTTTTTAATTCCAACAGTAATACTAATATTGAGAGCTCCGTCGCTAAGTGCTATAATAAGTCGAATATGAAGTGAGAGGTATCGGGTTCGAATCCCGGTCTGTACAATTATAAATTATAATTTATTCTGTCTCTGGAAGGGCTTGTCACTGGCCGGGCGAGTGTCTTAATACTGTCGTGCCCGTGGGAGAGCCATGCTGATCATATGCTGACGCACTAATTAGGCCGGCTCGTCCGAAGTGATACTGTTTCGCAGAGTGAGTGACGATATCGCAGGCCCTTAAAAGTGCCGCTTAATTTGTGTAAAAAATCGGCAACACAACCATTGCGCGGCCTGTGGCGCGGTTTTCCATGGGCGGCGGTGTTCTCTTACCATATATGAGACCCACCTCCGTTGTCCGCTAAACTATAAAAAATACTTCCGGTACAAGGAGTTCAATAACAACCTATAAAATCAGATCCTTACTTGACCGCTCAACAATTCTGTTTACGAGTAAACCTTATAGTTAACAGGTCTTAAACGACACATAAACACGCTGTCATCCACAAAACACTTTGTTTGCTCACCGTTTTAAATGCAAATATGAGTATCGCTTGAACAACTCCAGTTTACACGACATTTATACTTTTGACTGTATCATTGTATGGCCAGAGGGTTGATTTTCCCACATCGCTGAACCGTATCGCTTGAGCGACTTGACGTTTCACAGATATCGTAAAGATAAACAATATGCGTATTTTTTATTTCACCTCTTGACACTTTAATCCAATTTGTTTCCCTGTATCCCACTCGAGGGATGCGGGAATATCTGTTCTTATAATTGCTTTTTTCCTCGGAATGCCTCCTTAGTGGTTTCTATCTGAAAGCATTTTTTAATTATTCAAAACATATTGAACCGTTGATTCACCAAATATTAAAGTAAGCTCGCATGAAAATCGATTCCAGCGACCCGACGCGATTCTTTTTATGGCCAACTAAGAAAATTGGCTCATTAATCTTTAAGATAAATGTTCAAGAGTATTAGGCCCATCTTATCATTGTACGAAACTAATAGTACTTTGAAAATTAGATACCAAAACACAATTCCAACTTCAACCGTTTTATATCCGGTATAGTTCATCTGTATTATATGCTTTTTTATTTAATGGCCTTTCGCTGTTTCAATACACGTTTTTTCTTATTTTTTTTACTTTTGTGACAAGCGATCACTGGATTTCAACTTGACAGTTTAGGTTAACATACCACAGTATAACGTAAGCAGATACAGACAGTGTCATTAAATATATTTTGATAATCATTGACAATTTGCATGTTTGAAAATACATACGTTCCGTTGTTTAATCATTTTGTTAACAAAATCCGTATTTTTTAAGAGAAATATATCTTTATCTTATTTAGTAGATCGTTACTCGCCTACCAGAACATTTTAGTTTTTTATTGAATTTGAGTGGTGCACAGAATACTCAACGCAAGATCTAATATTTTAAAGTATATGCTACCATAATGTTTATAAATTATAAAGGATTTTCAAGAGTGCATCACCTCCACTTACGCAATACTATTTGGACATATAGGCGTGTATATTGAAATTTTTATTAAGAATTTAGCTTGCGAAATACAAATGAGCGTTGCTAGTGAGGCGATAAATCTTGTCGATGTCTCGGCATGTCGCACGTCGGTTTAAAAGCTCGATAACCGAGACTCGCACACCTACCCGGCCCAACAATAACTTCTTTTTCTTATTCCGTCTCGGCCTAACCAGATACCAGTATTTTATGCATAAAAATATCGATATATAATTGCTTCATTACGTTCTTGTGTTGGTGAATAAAATATGTGGGAGTCTTGTACAGGAGGCTTCATATACAATTCAAACAACCATATGATTAAACAATGTTTCCTTTGAATTTTCCAAATCTTAATCATCGTGCCATATGCTGACATAACTCAAAACATATTTATATATGCTCATACTATTAAAAACAGTGGTAAATGTAATCAAATAACTGTTTTATTATAAAATATTGTTTGAATCTTTGCAATCATTAATTGACAACTCATAGCATACACATCTGTGTTGATTATATATAATTAATATTTATATATATTGTAAAATAAATAATATGCTAGGATTAAAAGAAAAAATACTGAACAGGTGTAGCTAAATGTTTTGTATGACATTCTTTGATATAATTTACAAGAATAAAAATGAGTATAAACAAAAGCTTACTACTATCACCTAGACTAAAACTAATTACTGTCTATTGTACCGTTTAAGACTAATTTTATCAATTAACTATATCCCTAATCAATATTAACGAAATAACCAGAGTAAAGCATGTTATAACCTGTTCGAGAGATACTTTAATAAACCAGAACACATACATACCTATTATATTATATGCTAGGTAGCAGCAATATATTTTTGTTATACATTATTAGGAATGTTAAAATTATTCTCTTCGTAAAGGTTAATTGGTGGTTATTAAATTGTGTAGACTGTCGACTGATGACCAAACTCTACATAGTATTAAATAACTTTAATTTGTATCACTTCGATGTTTGTCGCTCACAATTGAGCGGTTTTTAGCAATTTTGTGCAACTAGTTGCCTGCAGAGGTATTTCTAAACTAATACGACGTGGACGCCTTGAAAAATTTGCGTATCTATCTCCTAAAGGCTGGCAACGCATCCGAATGGCTGTAGGTATTCACGAGGGGTGGACCGCTTATTCTATGTGAGTAATCTATCGTTTTTATCTAAATAAATATATAAAATCATTATTGCCCATGAGTCTTTATTTCATTAATTTTTCTACTGTTGTGTAGGTGAAAATGAGCAGCTAAAAGACACCCTGTACGACGCGTTCTTTGGGACGCGATCTCTGGTGTCTGTCGGGTCTGTGTCGCTATCGTTGTATCGCAGTGCCACGCCGTTTGCTTTATGGTGCCAGCTTTGGTGTAATATTTCATGGGGATCGCACGCCATGATTCATTCCGAGCCACTTTTCAACTTCGAACGCAGCTGTAATGAAGCCGGAGATAATAGAATTTAAAAATTAATAGCATTAATGTATTCATCATTAATATGTCTTTTGGCGAACGAATTGAAGAGCGATGGCGGCCGTGGCTTAATTTGTGCCGACGGCCAGGTCCTTGTCGTTTATAATTGGCTGAACTTGTCGCTCGACTCGGCTCTTTTTGCTCTTCTCCCTACATCGACATTAATCTTCGTCTCCCACGAGGGACGTGAATTGCGACATAGAGGCCCTGAAAACAAGCTTTGATGTGACGTACGAACGCACGGCCATGTTATGTTTTATTAAAATTCAAATTTCGAACGGAATTTCCTAACGGCGCCACGCTGCGTTCCAATTACACACACGTACTGAATTACGAAATACAAAATATGATTTATTACACACGAACAACCTGCGTAGGGAAATTTTTGCATATTTATTAACATGCCTATTTCCAATAATTGCACGCCATGGGAACACAATTCCCAGCCTCTAGTACTGCAAAATATCACCGAATACCATCATTTAAATGATGATTTTCAATATTCAATAGTCCACATCTGGACATAGGCCTCCCTTAAAGACGCCCACCTATTGCGATCTAGAGCGATCTGGATCCAGCGGTTGCCCTCAACCTTGCCATCGCGTGGTGGGACTTACGTCTCATTCTGCGTTTTCCGGTACGCGGAAATTTAAAATCAAATTATTCATATTGATCAACAACGGTTAACTCTGCGTAACTTCTATTTCACGCTCCGAAGCCAATACTTATCAACCAATCGACTCCATACCTATCTATTTCCGGCCAGTTATAAAAATCCGTATGAGATATTGATTTCCATATGGCCTCTTCGACCACCCAATGGGCCCCTGATCTTTTCAAGTACCCTCAATTGGTACCTACAATACCAATAGGTACTCTATACCCAAAATAAGGTATTTAGTTCTTTTTAAAAATCCCTATATATTATTGCATATGTACCTAGTTTATGTATGGTTTTTAAAGCAAAACAACAATATTTTACAGAGAAGATTTAACATACCTACATGTTTCATTTAAAAACATTCGGATAGGGAGTTCGATAAATAATTCATAACTGTTTATGCATATCAGGACAATTGACACATGTAACACTTTGCATCGTATATTTTTATTTTATCTCTTACACAATTATACTACTATTTTTATTTAATTATTATTAGAAAAATGAATTAATATATCTGAACAAATGAGTGTAAAAATAGTATCCGAAACTATATCTTTAAATCGATTTTGACATTATAAATTCATATATTATTTTTCGTGTTAGTAACTTATAATTTATACAGTGCAAAGATTCAGAAAGACGCACTCGAAATAAATCCACATGTTTTTTTACTTAAATAAGACGAGATTTATGAGCGCGTTGTATTTTGGTCCAGTTGTTTTTTTTTCTATTTTTGAATTTCGAACGAACTTTAAAACAAATTATTCGATACACACACATACAAAGGCCGGCAACGTAGCCGCGGTCTTGCAAGATCTTAGGAGTGTCCATGGTAAGAGGAGCGCTTATCCTAGTTTACCATTAACCTCATTTGCCAGCCTTTCCCTAAAAAAAAACAGGTACTGTTATAGGTACTGTCTCGAATCTTTCACGGCAGTCGGATAAAAATGCAAAAGCTTAAGTTAAGCTGCAGTAAATAGTCGGGCAGTCTTCGCCGTTAGCGGGCTAAGCCAAAAAACTGCAAGTGGCTTAAATAAATTATACCTACCCGTTTCATATATTTTATGGTATACTCATTAACGGGGTAAACTTTTAGGATTTTTTTAAAAAACGCAAACAAATCGCTGGCTGACATAAGATAAATAGTTCGCCGCCCATGGACACTATTAACGCGAGTAGAGCCGCGGTTGCGTTGCTGGATTTTGCCTTAATAAGCTATGTATATCTACTTGAATCAGAATTAAATAAAAAAGGTAATAAATTAACCTGTTTCAATGTTATAAAGCAATCAATTTTATAAAATTATAATAAAGAATTTAGTAGTTCCTAATCTTTTTTATAATAAATCCACAAATAAAAATAATAATACTTTGCATATAGAATCGATAATAATGTTTTAATGATGATTAAATAGCAATAATTGCTACTTTACGATGCACAAATATACATTGGGAGAGCCATTACCCATGGAAGAGCCATGCTGAAGCATATGCTAACGCACTAATTTCCGGCTCGCCCGAAGTGACAAGCTCAAGATAATATCAGCGAGAAACAGTACTTACACTGTTTCGCTGAATGAGTGAGGATATCAGAATTCTTGGAAATTATACCTCTGAAGCGGCGTAAAAAGCCGACATCACAACCAAAGCGCGTATCGTGATTCGGTTGTCTATGGGCGGCATCTTTATCTATACAGAAGACCCGCCTGCTCCGTTGTCCGCTTTACTACATAAAACATTTTATCATAATATAAGCTTTATAATAATTTATTCTATCGACTCTATCAAACCACTGACCCTTTATTCACCTCTTGACTGATTCCTATCGAGATAGACATATAAGACCTTTCCTTCGATGTCATTAGTACTTCCCATATAGATATGCCTATATAACAGAAATGGTATTCTAGCAAGTAATTAAAAGTATTAATTAAAACTTAAATTCAATTGTCTATCTAAACCACCGCGTGGATTGTGATGCGGCTGTGACCTCTTACCATAAAGATGACTCGCTTAGTCCGTTGCTCGCTATACAATAAACAAAATTCTATCAGAACAATATTTTTCATATTACCGTGTAATTTGTTGATAGATTATTACCTACTTGAACTAAGATAGCTACATACCTACAAACTAAAATATTTTGCGAATCTAAAGGGAAAACACTACTATTTTTTAATTTTTTGTATATATTACACATAAGTTCGTAGGCACTAAAATTTATTGCGCAATAAATCTAGTCCGTATAAGTAGTTGACTAAATTTCTTATATATGTATAGGTATTATATTTATTTATTAATTATTATATATTCCTATAAATATAAATGAAACCTCTTTAAAGTGAATATTATAGTTTTTCTTTAGTTTGTCTTTGACGGACGGTGATTTGATTATGATTTTTACCATTTAAGTAATTAATTTTAGTTATTATATTTCTTTTTCCTGCTAGCTAAATTACTAAAATAAGGGAAGATAACGGTAAGTGGGTAGGTAGATACCTATCTTTGCAATTTAAATTCAGCTTAAACTTATCTGTACTCAATTCCCTGATCCGTCACGCTTCTCTTAATAAATCTAACCAAAAACTCCCTTGCAATATAAATAAGGTGGATCTTGTTAAAACTTGCGGTAAAAAAACCCGTACATTTCCCCGTTTTTAAGCTTAGTCGCTCCCCTTTAAGATGGTTTCCGGGGCAATAAATATGTAGATATACGTTCACCTGGTTTAAAGACTACGTAATAGATATTTAGGCTTTATTTATTTGGAAAGTTAACTTGAAATTCTGTTATTTAATTAATTACGATTCTTCAATTATGTTTAATTATTAAAAAGTTCAGTCTTAGACAGTTCATTTACCTCAAAATAGTTATTATGTAATATGTCTAATAAAATAAAATCTAGGTACCCATATTACCTATTAAAGTACAATTACAGTTTTACAATAAGGACGACCTCAATTTTTTAAGGAAACGGAGGCAACTGATCTGGTTGCTCACGTAGGATAAGCGATCCTCCTCCCATGCACATACTCAACCCGTGCGAAGCCGCGGGGCATTGCCGACCCTTTAAGGACTTTACCTACTAGGCAGATGATTCGATAGTGACGGTGCGTGGCATAAAATGCTTTAAATCGGCTGAGTTGTGGAACGACAAACATTGAGTTGATACGGATCACTTATTTAGCACTGTTTTATATATTTTAATTCTTTGTCAACGTTTGCAACAAACAAAACACAAAGTATTAATATTAATAATACAATGTAGGCAGGTTATAAATCTTAGGAATAAGAATTAATTTCTTTGACATCCATTATATCCATCTTAATAGTACATAATCAAAGTTAATAACTGTTTTTATATATAAAAAGCTGTCGATGGCACGATTAAAACGATTCGATTATTGCCTTATAATGAATAGGAAGTTATGCCTGCGCGCATTGCGACGGCCACGATTAAATCATAATTGCACACATTGTTCTTGAACAGGTGAGAAACAATGCCATAACGTTGGAATAATTGATTGAAGATAGCTTTAACGAAACGTTTACTTATTTCCTTACAGATGAATGATAATTTTCAATTATATTATTGTATTTTTTCTTATTGTAAAGCAGGCAAAACAGATAGCCTCTGATGGTAAGAGATTGGATGCTGTCAAAATCGGGCTGGCTACTACATTGGTACCGCTTGAGCGTTATGCTATATCTTACCTATCCTTAAAGGTCGGCAACGCCCCCTACCCTGCAGGAACTAGTATTGTCGCCAAGTGCTGGACGGAGGACCGTTTATCTTGCTCGTGTTCATAAAAAAAAACGGTTGTTGTCGGTTTGTGACATTTTTTAAGTTAATACTATGCAGTACCATATATTCTACATAAATTACCAATAAAATTCAAACGTATTTCTTAAACACTAAATTTGTATTAATATTAAACGAGTTAGTAATTACATAATAGAGAACAGACCGAAGAATCTTGAAAGGACAGGACAGTTTGACGTTGTGATCTAATTATAGGCAACACAGATTCTACAATTATCTCATTAGTCATTAATTACTCAAAGTAAACATTGATGCTCTTATCGCAAGTCAATTTTATCATTATTTATTGCGCACATTAGCCTCACCCAAATGTAATACGAAGATGCACTGCAATAAACAACCCATCTATGAATTGAAATCTCATCATTTTGTTATCAATTATAAAGCCAAATAATGCCTATGTACTGTCCGTGAGTCTAAATTATTGTCACACATGAGACTCTCTTTACAACAATAATTCCTTCATATCAACTTTTATTTACACCGATGTTTGGTCTACCTTAAGAAGGTACAATGTATTTATCCCCTTTGTATAACAATATCACTTTAAAACGATGGTTTTCGGAGCAATATTGTTTATTTTCACGTATTGAGCAGTTGATCCAGTAGCTAAAGAGGTTTTACTATACTTAATGTTAATGGTGATAATGGTAATGTTTTATACTACTATATTTAAAAAAAATAGGATTCTCTCTATATAACGATCTCTATCCGTTAATAACAAATGGCTAGCCCCTTGGATATCGCTGCCGTACGCAGAAATTTTAAATTGACGGCAACGCATCTGCGGCCCAATTCTGGGGTGTCAATTGTCGTAGGACTTGTTTTCCTAGGTAAACCTTCTGGTCGTGTGCCTCCGTATTTATGAAAGAAAAGTCGAATATATAATAATTCCATATAAATTTGGAAGAAATATCACCTGTTGCGAAATAATCAGTATATTTTCCTATAAAATCCTATATTATGTGTATAAAACATTTTTATGTGTAGGTATTATGTACGGTTTGCGTGATAATGTTATTTATCACCGTTAGATAAAAAAATATAGTCTTGTTATTTATTAGCTTAATATGATAATCTTAAATTTAAATATTTGAAAACGAAATAAATTAAATGGACTTAGATATTTTTCAAATTAAGATTCAGTCATAATGACATTATACTACTTAAAAATGTTATTTTACTTTGTATATTAACAAAAGCATAGTAGAGAAAAAGGCTATAAACATGGGGAGACGAAGGAGCAGGAGGCTCACCAGAGTAGTCATCCGCCCAAAGACAGTCTGAGCAAAGCCGCGGGTGCGGTTTAAGGGATAGCTTTATTAAGGCACGTATTAAAACTAGGTTATATTTTAGTGTTTGTGTTGTCCACATAAATCTAACCTACAGGAAGCGTCAATCCAACTGACGAAGCTGCGAACAGAAGGTAGTTTCATATATAAAGATTACACAATTTAATTCACACGATACATAATTCTAAAACGCAGGTGTTAAAATCGTATTAGAGGTAACAAACAGGCGTTAAGCTTCGGGATTGGGCAGACCAGGCCGCGTTAAAATGCCCGAAGATTAGCCGCTTATTGGACTTGCGGATACAATTAATGTTTCATCTCAAATTACGGTTAATTATGTCTTAATACACCCACTTAAAGTGGCCGGATTATGCCGAGATTTCTAACTAACTCGTTTTAAACTATTTGATGGTATGGCGTATTTACTTTCAAGGTTGTATCACTGCTAATTTATTACAATTTTTATCCATAACCAGCTAACGCGTTTCGCTATATCAATAACAAATGGTGGCTATAATATTGTTTGTATTTCCACTTCTTATATTTACCAATTAAAGACATTTAAAAATACAAAACATTTACGAAATTATACCATAGACTCGTAGAATACTTAGCGTGAAACGTTACTTCTGCTGAGCGAGTAAGCCTTCGAAGTTATGCCGCTTAAGCAACGTAAAATGCCAGCAACCCAACCTAAGCGTGAACAATAGCGCAAGTGGCGGTGGGTTATATCTTTACATACTAAGAATTTCGCGAGACACTGCCTATATCTTGTCTGGACTTATCATAGAGATTTCAATAATCAATCGTTGACAAAAAGAGTCTAATTAAAAAGTAGTCGAAACTCTTTAGTAAAAAAAGTGTTTGCGCAAACGACGTCGCCATTCAATATTTCACGCCATATATTTGAATGAAGTAGTCCGGCCGGTCTCTACATTTGGTGCGCGAGATCTGAAATGGTAAGACGACATCAGGTAATTGCCACATAATACATCTAACACACGCCTCGGTATGCTACTACCTGAATTTACTACTTTTTCGCAAAAATACGTAGGTACCTATTATATACATAGCAATTATTTTATACTCCTTGTTTTTATGAAAAAACGAGACGAAAACGAGCTGGAGTCTCACCAAATATAAGCGATCCTTTGCCCATGACCATTGCTGAGCCGAGGGTAGGGTTGCCGGTCTTTTAAGGTTAGATCTTATAGTTATATTGGTGTGGAAATACCTCTCTAGGCAGCTGATTCTACAGAATGGTTGAGCGCGATATAAAATGCCTCAAAAAGGCCCAGTTGTGGAACGAAAAACATCAAAGTTATACCGATGAAACTCTGTATTTTGCCGTCATGTTCCATGGTGTTATTTAGTTGCAGGTATTAATTCGAAAAAACCAGGAAACGTGATAAATGCGATAGAACCAATTACGCCTAAATTAATTAAAATTAAGAACTTGACTAAATATTATCTAATATTATCATATAAAATTTATTTATATATGTGTGATGTTATATAATAAATAACCCCAGAAGTGTAAACGTCCTAAACTAAATCTATCACGGATAAAAATCTTGATTGTCTTAAAATTATAAATGCCACTATGTTACGTAAGTTGTATAGCATGTATCTATGTGTGGTAAAATCGTATTATAAGCATGTTTACTTTTGGGTACAGCCGTTTGTTGATGATCCTCGCTTCCGTCATGATATAGGTATTAAGAGGCAAACTTTGATAATTTTCGCGACGTCGGTCAGACGTGAGCTTTCGTTAATTCTGCGTAGGCACCAGGCCCGGTTTGAATTTGCATTTTGCACGCGTGATAAGTGGCTAGGATTACGCGGGATTCCCGCCAACAGCCTCTGTTTGTACAGAAATAAAGGGCTGTTAAAAATTTTTTTATGGTAATTTGGGTCACCTTTAAGAGTAACGATCGTTGTAAATTTGTTTAAGTAGGCTTAGGCCAAACATTTGTTTAAATTAAAAGTTGAGCCGCGAATTCTTAAGTGGATATAAACATTTGAGTGAAAAAAAATTCCACAGACGCACTAAATTTCAAGCATACAAACAGTGATGTTAAAAGTACAAATAAAATGTTAATAATCTCATGTTTTTCATTATGAGTGAATCAATTTAATGCCACGAATGTAGTCCGGCTTACTTCCAAAAATTTTACACTAAATCTTTGGCTCTCAGTTCACTTCTTTTGGTAAGGAGGACTTGGCAACGTATTTTATTTCTCAAAGCTGCACTATGAACTCGTAAATAACAGCCTTAAATAATGCAGCAAATAAATATTCGGCTACGAATCATTAATTATTTAATATATACGTAAAATAAACCAAAAAAATCTTTTACTAATTTCTCTAAAATCTAGCTAGATTTCATTTTACTGCATTATTTGCACTATTAATCCAATTTTTCCTTAAATCTCGGTCCTTTCCAGGAAAGAAGTTTTGCTGAAAGAACATAGGTAGGTATGTACCAACTTTACTTTTAATAGGTACTTACAACATAATTATTTTCGGCGAAGAACAATCTCCTAATGAACAATAAATACAATTTATTGTTTATTGAACTGCAACTACAAGATAGGGTTTTACAATTAATTAAAAAGCTAGACTATTCCCAAGTGTCTCTAACTTTATATACTTTGCATATTCAAGCGAATAAGAATAAGTAAAAAGCTTTTTAAATATGTAATATGCCCTTTCAAGGGACAAATTGTATTTAAAGTATTTTTAACTCAAAGCTGCTATTAAAACGATATGCAATTAACATTGCTGAATCAAAAGTTTTTCTTTGTTACAATAAATCAGAATACAATTTAAAATTGAAAGTTGAGCGCAACCAAGTTTCACAATATCGCACTATTGCAAGACGAGTTTTCTCTTTATCTAGCTTGGAACTTTAAGGAATATTCACCGAATGAAATACTCGAGAGAAATTATGCTCATTTTTCTGCCTCGCTTTGAATTATTAAGAACATTTACCATTCTATTTACAGCGATTTCATATAATTAGACAATCACGATTTTAGACTCAAAAACAATATTGTTTAGTTGCAATTTTTAATTAAATTAAATAAAATTATACCTACGTACTTTAAATGGTATATAAATGTATAAAATTAAGTATTTGTTAAATTCAAAATCAAACTAGGTAGGTATTAGGTATGTTTGAATAGATTATAGGATCTACAGCGCATGCGCGGCCGACGGTATCGAACTATTGTGAAGTTAAAAATGCCTAATAAACCTATCAATAATTGTTATAATCTTTAGAATTACTAATTAATTATACTACTGAATATCTAATCAACAAATAGAGTAAATGATGCTTGATATATTATGATAGATGACCAACTGAAAACGATATTGTGTTTTTAAGGTTAAACTTAAATTTTATTTAACTTTCCTTTTAATGTTTATTTGTTAATTGGCAATCACTACTTAACAATTATCTGTAAATGGTAACAATATATGTTTTATTTATTTAATTATTTTAAAATTACATTTAGTTGTAGTTTATTATTTATAGCCGACCCATATTATTCTGTACGGATTAAGAATCTTATTGGAATACCTGCAACGTCATCTTTTCATTATTATTCTGCCAATAGTAAAAACACTTTTTTTATGTAAAAACAATAAACACAATATTTCACCATAGAAATGTTTGGCGTCCTCCAAACAATCATATTTATCAACGCTACGTTACTAAACCCATACTAATTATTAATTCATAAGTTGAAAACACTCTACGTACACTTTTTTTTACACAAAATCATTATCAAAATACTTGAAAAACAAAGAAAATTAGAGAAAAACAAACGAGAAATACTTTCCGCGTCATTGGCATTAGTTCAGTTAGATGGCAGCTCGGTCGCGTGATTCAATATGGCGATGGCGCGACCGCTTCTAATTGGTCGGCGTTTACTATGGAGTGAAGTTAGCTATTGCGTACAAGCGAGATAGACATATAGCAATGTCATAATGACAGCGAGGGACGGTAGATGGGTGCATTTGTATGCCGGCATCGTTGGAGACCGGTTTTGTCCCAGGCGTTGCGTATGTGTATGGCTATGTGACGAAGGTAGGTAGAAGCTACTTATTTATATTGACGGATCCCTTCGCGGAGCGTGTGGTGCTATAAAAGACTTATTAAATTTAAATACTTTCTTACATTAATTTAACGTTTTCTTCTTTACAGGTATGGATAAATTTATCACGTTGAATGTTATTAAAAAGGTGAGCTATTCAAGGATCAATTGAAGAAAAAGATATTGCAATATTAAGTTCGTAACAGCAGTACTTTGATGTGGTATTTACGCCTAGTAAATAAGAATTTGAACAAACAGCATTAATAATCAATGTAATTGAAAATGGCCTACAAGAATAATGATATAAATAATAATAAGAATAACGATAAAAATATAAAACGCAGTTTATATTTTTCACTCCATTTTGAGTTCTCTTACTGCTTTGAATAATATTCATTTCCGTCAATAAAAAACAGTTTTCCTACCTTTAAACGCCACAGGGTAAAAATATACGTACACATCCCAATGGGCCGAGATAGAAATTTATATTGTCGCGTAACTACCAATAAATATGCTAATTCAGCACTATAACGTCCGTATGTCGCCTTGCCTTAACATTGAACGTGTGAGGAAGACATCAAAATTGCACTGCGCAATTCACTTCCGTCGTACAAAAAAACAGAACGCACATTGAGATAAACTCTATGCCTCTCGAAGAAGGTCGTATACTTTTTCAAGCGATAACGAGTTACGACCTTTCCGACTTGCTTACCAATTTTATCGACCTAGGCAACTTACTAACCTAATAAATTTCGGTGTTTCGCTCGCTGAACGAATGCATCGTCCCAGATACGAATGTGCGAGGTCTGACCGCACCGATTTATGCCCGGGATTATGAGTTGCCAAACAGTATTTGTCCGCGCTGAGTAAGCGTTTCCGTCTCATCCATTTATTATACGTAGGATACTGTATATTGGATTTATATGTGCAATAGAAACAGTAAATATAACCAAACTTATGTATAAATAAAGTTAAGAAAACCTACCCTTTTAAGGCAGCGCACCCGCAGCTATCCTGCTGCTATATAGCTATCCTGGTTTAAAGGTATCTGTGGACGAAGGAATATTTAAGGTAGGTTAATCTCCTGATTGCCTCTCAAATTAAAAAAATCTTTATATTTGTATACATTCAATATTACATTAAATAAACACTATTGTTATAGGTAATAAATTAAAATAAAATAAAATTACTTTTATAATATAATTTTAAAAAGTTAAATAAGTTTCATTATTATCTTTGATGTATTAATTAATGTTTTTCCTAGTGTTTTCATTGTTCTGGAATCTCTGAACGGTTGTAGGCCTCTTTCAAGGATATATGTTTGTCTTTATTATGTTGTTTTGCCTTTTGGGCCTCTCCATTCTATTATTATGGTCACATCTGTCTATAATTTACATATAAGTGTGTAAATACCTGTGTTAAGATCTTATTTATATACTTTTTACATATTTATATAATGGAGTAGAAATACTTAAGCTATTTGCCACACAAAATATCATCATTTCAGCCGTAAGACATCCACAGCTGGACATAGGCCTCCCCATACACAAAATGTATTAATTAAAAAACATATTACATTCTCTGATTAGATAGAGGTACCTTATTTAAAAAATAATCCAATCATGACCAAATTCGACCACTAATATGATTAAAAACAGCAGTTCAATAATAAAACGATAAGATATTTTATCTTAAGACTGTATATTGTAAGGATACATCTTAATTACGAAAATATAAGCCGAGCGGTCGTAAATCAAGTGCGCAAAATTAAAACAATCAAAGCCAATATTTAATTGATGGCCATACCTTAATTAACATGTAGTCTACTGAAGCGGGCGAGCACAGATAGAGAGAAACGTTCGGTATCCAAATTATTTTCCTAACGTGTTCTCAAACAGCTATACAATCTAACATACTGTGGTCACACTCACTCATGCGCATCGCGCACACTGTGCGACCAGGATGAACCATTTTTTTAGGCGAAGGGGTTACATCGGATCTCATAAATGTTAATAAAAAGATCACATCACAAAAGTCTGCCTAAACTAAGCTTGTTAGAGATTTTTGGATAAAGGAATACCGTTTTTTCAGTATCGTTACGCTTGCCCGTTGAGATAGGACGAGCGTTGGTTTTCTACTAAGTTTTTTAACAGTTCGGCTCCGCGGTCGCTGCAATTGTGAATAGAGAAAGTTGACACAACGCATTGAACAATGTTTGGGCAATTGTGCGGGAGAAAGTCGCGGCTCGTTGATAAAAAAAGTCTTTGTATTCAAAATAACAAATAACATGGCTTTCAGCTTTATTAGTTTTCGTGAAGCCATCTGCTTGAATACTTGTGTGATTGTGTTTTATTGATCAAGTGAAAAGTTGACAAATATAAAGTTACGGTATGTACATTTTTAAGGACAACTCCTTAATTCTATATAGAATATTCTTAAATAAGATTTAATATGTATAAAGTATGGTTTTGTGTTAAAAACGAATTAAAACTGTAAATATTAGTAACATATTGAAAACAATATATCTTAGATATGTTTTCCTCCTTCCTTGTTTGATTCAACTAAAAAACTACAGTAGGTAAAAAAGTAAGAAGTACTATCGCGTCGACCACACCTAAAGTAACAAACCATACCTAAAGTTAACTAAGAAATCAAACTCTAAAAATTTTATATCCACATACTTAACGCATATCTGTACAGCTGAAAAGTTCTTACTTAAACGTATACTTAACGCATATCTGTATGTACCTACTGATGTACATATACAGACAAATTTTATGTCAAAGTGTGTAGGCGTACCAATGTATCAAAACTTCTGAAACTTTGGTAATTACGTTTATACAATAGTGATTATAAAGAGAGAATTAATATATTTTATGTAGTTACAGAGACATTTCTATTAAAAATCATTAGTAGTCTGAAAAGTGTCTTTTTGTCGTTATTAATTCTTTTTAATAGTTTAATAGTTCTTAGATCTAGCTCTATAGAGCAATTCTTAAGTGACATGGTGCAAATTTTACTTGGGTTTTATTGAGAATTATTAAAAGAACCATATAACCTCATCACAATTGATCATATTTGATTCCATTACAATTTCCTTTTATTAAGCCCATTACCACTCATTTTTCACATAAAACACCTCAAAAACACAAAATATAAAACATTATGCATTGGATGCGATGGCACCAAAAATTAGTAATTTCCTGTAGCATGTGATATAAAATTGTCACAGAACAAACAAAATACTTGATTACACTTATGGTAGCGCAACATTCAGTCACTTGATTACTTATACTTGATTAAACCTGTGATAACACTTGAAAATACTTGATTAAACGTGTGATAATGCTACAACTCGTCATCGACTATAGAAAAATCTGGATTGAACTTGTGGTAGCCCTACAGACCTTCTCAAGCCTGCAATATACTACCAAAGGGTATATTACCCTGCCATAAACAATAATATAGGATACAGTAGCCCGAGGGATAAGACGAGACATGTTGAATGTGTACGCACATAAGAGACAATGGCGAAGATGCTTAATTAAACTAGCGGAGCGGCGAAACGTAAGCATTTAATTTATACCCCTGCAGTAAAGTCCGCGAGTGGATCTCGCGTGCCACAAGCTTATAAGAACAGCGACATTCATGGGCCGCACGCACAAACTGTGCGTTTATCTAATACGGCTATCTCGACGACTGTGAATGTTTTATAATTGTCGTTTATGTGTTCCATAGTCTTTTATTCAATGGCTTGGGTAGTAATAGATTCACTATACATTTGGAATTTAATTCCTTATTAATATAAAAAATATATTTTATTTTTAGACAGTGACGTGTAGTAGTTACCTATTTTGTAGACTTTTGTGGTGATCTAGAATATTATAAGGTTTCTTTATTTACATTTTTTTTAGAGTTTTGGCCCTATCACAAAAATGACTGT
>DWCF01003195.1:0-20496 GCA_018230265.1 Delias oraia | reverse complement strand
TGTCGCTGGACTTTGGAACGTTGACATGGTATACAAGTTTTTGCCCATGCTCCGACGTCAACATTCATTGATGGCCAAAAGAAACGTTCTTGTACCAACTTGCGGGAAGCTCGCACACCTGGATGGCTGACGTTGTGTAAGGAATCAAACGCATTGCGGCGAAAGTCGGGCAGTAGATACGGCCGTATGTTGCCCGTTGATGTCTCGCAATGTACGTCGCAGTTGGATTCTCGTACAGGTATTTTCTTGAATTCCAGGTTTCTTTGCTTTTTAAGCCTTTACAATTAGGCATCTTGTTCTTGAGCGACGGACAGCTGTTGGTAGTCTAATCTTGTGGGAGTTGTGATGGTTTCGATACGTGATAAAGCATCGGCGATTACGTTGTCCTTCCCGCTTATGTGACGAATATTAGACGTGAACTCGCTTAAGAATAGTAATTGTCTAGCACGTCGCGGAATTTCACTGTTGGACGTCGTCTTGCATTGTGCGTACGTGAGCGGCTTGTGGTCGATGTATACGATTAGGTCGCGGCCTTCGAACATCTTTCGAAAATGCTTCATTGCCATGTAGATCGCTAATAGTTCCCCGTCATAGGTACTGTATTTCAATTGCGTATCTGTGATTTTTTTTTTAATAATATCCCAAGGGTCTCCATTTCCTGTTAACGCGCTGTGGTAATACGGCGCCGGCACATGTGTTCGATGCGTCACAAATAAGTGCAAGCGGCACAGCATGCAGGGGATGCGCGAGTAGGGTGGTTTTTTGTAGACACGTCTTGCACTTTTGTCGAACGCTTGCTTCGCCGCGTCATTCCATCCTGTTACAGTTTTATCTCGTTTCTTTGTGTTGTGTAGGTACTTATGGAGCGGTGCTTGCATTTCTGCGGCATTGAGCATATGCTCTCGGTAGTAATTGATCATGCCGAGTAATGGCCGTGCTGCTACAATGCCATAATATAAGAGTTCAAATTGACTCAAATGTTATTAAGAAATATATAAGTTGTTTTTTTTTCTTTTTAGGTAGTTTTTTTCTGCGTAAGAACCGTCCTCGTGATTCAAGTCATATTTTTAAAAAAATAGAGAAATTGATTCAGCTGTTTTCATGATTTGCGCTTCCAACATTCCTATCCAGCAATTAAATTCTTTATTTTAGGTAATTGATTACTTACCGCTTGAATTAAAATTACAATAATTGATATTAAGAAATATATAGGCTCACAGATGTAACATACGTTTTTTTGTATTATAATTTTGTTGAAATATTTCTACATTAATTAGGATTTTAACAAAACTGACATTAAATCTGTATTAATACAAAAGTGATTGCTGATATAATTCCAGCGCGGTAGAATACAATGAACAGCCTCATTTATTGCGTCCGAGAATTTTTTACAGTCTAGACGAATAGCGCAAAATCGTGATTAAAAGTTTCCATTGTTCCCAGTGCAGGTTTTATCTAGCCTAATTGTGGATTTCCAATCGACTATCTACTTTGTCATGGGAGGATATATTTTCTTACTACGTGGAGTGATAGCATTTTTATTCATTCAATTGCGTAAATATTATTATCTTTGGTAAAACGATTTATAATATTTTTTACGTATTAAACTTATAGTTAAATACCTTTTCAGTTCAATGGTATTTCTCACCTCTGATATAGTTAGTTATACTTTAAGCAAACCATGATTTAAATAAGCATAATACGTACATAATAATATAATACCTAGAGAGAGTAAATAAATTTTATCACTTTTCTGTGAAGTTGTACCATGTCAATGATAAAAGAAAAAATAAAGAGGCAGTGCTTATCCTATATAAACCCAGCGATCTTACCTAAAGAATAATAAGTCTAGCTGATGTTGGCAAGATAGAAAATAATAAGAAACATTTAAGTTTTTTCTTTGGGTCTGTAGTCTAGAGCTTTAAACAATTGCGTTTGTGAGTTGAAGAATCGCTTTTGTTCCTATTTCTTAGACTTTAAATTGTATAGTAATTACGAAAACTATTACTATTAAACTATTTAATTCTATTATGTTATATAAAATACTTTTAAAAACAATTAGGGTAAATTGATTCGCCTTGAATAACAAACATTTAATTGGCATATTTAATATATTAGTGGTCGATGTGTTGTGCAATTGAATACTAAATATTAATAAAAATTGTAATTTAATAAATGTCAAATCTCCAGCGTTTCTTTCGCTATATGTGATAGACGCTAGTATTAAACATATGAATTGGCACATTGACTTACCAGAGTCGTAGTAGGGCTGGGAGCGGTGTCTCAAAGGTCTCTCCTGTCTCAGGGGTGCGGATGGAGCTGGCTCGGGCGGTGACTCGGCCGAGCCTTCTGGGGCGCTCTCGGGACTCCTTCTAGACTCTGGCGCGGATAGATCAAAGTCCGTTCGTCTCGCCGACTCGTAGTCGGCGCGTCGCCTCGCTGACTCAGCGTCGAAGGCGCGCCTTCCGGAATCCCGGTCGTATTCTCTACCGAAATATTTCCTCGATTCGTATTCGTACGAACGCCTCTCAAAGTCGTAGTTCTGACGTCTGGAATCGTATCGCCATTTGGTGTCTGGGGAGCGGCGTGGCTCTCTTGAGCGCCGCTTGTTTTGTGGCGACTTGCGGGCTGTGTCCCGAGGCGTGCAATATGCTTCTAAAAACTCGACCTGAAAAAAAGAGAACCATATTGAAAATGTTGTTTTATTTAATATACGCAGTGCCGAAAAAGTTTATGTTCATTGCATTGTACTATTTTAAATTTAAGGCCAAATATTTTTATTAATGGAATTTAGAAAATATTATTAAATATATTGGTTAAATTAAAAATGTATTATATAGGAATTGTGTATTTAACGAGAAACAAATGTTTATTAATTAAATAATCTTATAGAAATTAGTGCAACTTAGATAAGTCAAAATTGTGAAGTCCTCTAGTATACATATTATAGCATTTATTTAACCATTTCATATTTAAAAAAACGTATCTCTATCTACATTTTATGTAAAGACGTAATGATAAAACAAGGTATTCTTAATATCATCTGAAACTTTGATGAGCTCTGATGTTAGCCAGGTACATAGCTGGCTGAATATTCAAAGTAGGGGAGCATACCAAGCTATGGAAAGAAGCCCTTCATCACGAAGGTCGATTATGTGGCAGAGTAAAGTGGTGATAAAATGCAGCGGTCACATATCCGGAGACCGTAACGGTCGGTTAGATGTCCTCTCCCCTCGTACGATCATTATTAGAGACCATTCCTGTTTATGAGAATGAGCATAAAGAATATTATGAGATATTATGCTCGATTAGGTAATAACGTTTGAAACGAACAAAATAAAACTTTTTAACAGATTTAATATTTTTAGAATTCAGAATTAGATTGTCTATGTTTGTTGGCTGAATTCGATTTGAGTCCCTTTTAACTTTTATTTATCTATTATTAAACAGGCGAGAATAGTTTATTAATTTCATACAAAATGCAAATATTCAAATAGTTAATGATATGTGCTAAGTAAGAGCCGACCTCGAAACGTTTACGTAAACATGAGTTGAATGCACTAAATTATGCAACACTTACAACAAAAAAAAACATATCGACACCCCGTTATTTTGCCTAACGAACGCATATTCGTAAGGTATAATTATTTTAACGTCATTAAACATGAGGGAGCCTTCAAAAAGGAAGGATTGGCAGCCGGTTCCACTGCCCGGAGGCTTTTCTTTATTCAAACTTCAACCATCGAGTTTGGCTTTGATGCATTGTACAGTACCTAATAGTACCAACACATATTTACATAATTAATAGTCCGCGCCACCCTCCTGATTTCCGATGTCTAAAGAGATTTTGTTTTATTTGCATATTATGTTGCGTCGCTTAATTAGTCGCGCCAAGTTATTGTATAACAATGGCTCATTAAAACTTTAGAGTGACTATGGCAAAAATAATAGATGGATTGCTTAAGTGAGCAATTCCTTGATTAATCATCTTAACATTATGACACGAGTTTCGTGTCTTTCATTTAATTTATAGTGAAAAAATCATAATTAATCGTTGATATAAATCTGCAGGATAATCGCGACTTCTGGTATTATTATATAAAGAGGAATGATTCAAAAAACGACACAAACTGTATAAAAAACTTAAAGAAGGGACTGTTTTACCCTCATACCTAAAAACTTTGATAATACAGATCTTCTCTTAAAACATTCTGTCTCTTTTGTGTAATAACAAAAACACACCAGCGAGACAGAGACAGAATACTAAAGTCGTGGTTTCAAATAGAGCAACATTTTTAAGTAAGGGGGTTAATGTATGACATTGTCGGATTGCGACAGCTGTGTGAAAATAGCCAATTTGATCATCAATAGGCTCCCTATATATTTACCAATTCAAATCAATGTTAGCCCTGAATCGGAAGGGTTCTCTGAAAGCATCTGATTGAATACTGCTCCAACACAATTCGTCAAATTGTAAAGGGTTCATAGTACTGCTCGCTTGCCGGTCACTCTTTATGAACATATGAGATTTTGGTTGCATTTTTACGATACTCAATGATTGTTTAAAATACAAAAAAATCGCTTCGAATTAATTAAAATATATAATTTTAAATTAAAATTAGACATAGAGTGTTAGGGACAAAAACATACCTACCTTAAAATATAAGTTGAATCGTAGATAGTAAAACTTAAGAGAAAAATAAAGTAGCATCGAAAGACTGAGTCAGCTTTAGTTGTGCTATCTAATCTAATCAAGAACAACTGATACTGTATCATAACGAAATCGTACACATTAACATTATGTATCGCCTCGTTATCATGCTTATATTTCCATGTGTAAACTATTGATATAAGTTCAAAAGTAAATAACAATTAGTTGGGAATGAGTGAAACAAATACCCCCATGGAGGTTCGAAGGGGAGGTCTAAGTCCAGCAGTACACGTCCTACGGCCTAGGACCTCAAAAGTGCCGCTTAAGCAACCTAAAAAGCCGGCAAGACCACCAATGCGCGCCAACCAGTGTGGAGCGGTTGTTCAAGGGTGGCGAGGTTCTCATACCACATATGAAATCCACCTACTCCGTTGTCTGCTAGAGAATAAAAAGAAAACTTAAGTATTTTTTGCGTGAAAAACACACGTAACAAAAATCCATCTACCCAAATCCATCCATTAGTAGGATTTGCATAAGTTACATTACATAAACACATCTATATTCATCAATTTTAAAATACCACGCATGTCTTATCAATCAATCTCAACACTTCGTGCTATAAATTAAAAAGAAGACAACATTGCGAAGGTTGCGTTGCATTTTGACTTTCGATCAAAGAAATATAAAAACGCAAAATATTAAGTATGAGTAAGCATCGATGAAAGTCATTGAAACAATGAATATTCGGCGTCGCATTGCCCTTCAGGCATTAAACAATAATATCAAACATTGCAGAAACAAATATAGACCATCTAGGTAATTATTATAAATTGTGTGTCGTGTTAAATTTTAAAAGTACGATGGTACTGTTTCACGCTATCTTTATCCGAGGGATGTTTTCAATTCTTATTAACAACCGCATACCGCCAATTTGGTACCGCGTTAAAGGTTTCCTTTCAAGTTTACCACATATGAATACTTTTACAAATATAATGATTCCTATTTGACGCTTATCTATATGTAATGTTTGGTACTGATGATAACTTGCATTATTTAATCGCGGGGCATAAATTGAAATCTTATACTTTAAATAGAGGAAGCATTGCGTGTTGAACTATGAGTAATCCAGTATTAAGGATGTGGGACAACTTTCAGACGGCCACATGACTCAGCCCAGCGATGTATAAATACCGGAGACACGCCTCCTGGCTCGCCGAGCTAAAATAGTTCACTGTAGTTGCGTATAACATAAATAAATGCCTCGGCTCGCAGATGTCTGTCAAATATACAATTCTTAAAGCATTTGAGTGTCACAAACAGCTTCAGAACGTGACACCTCAACTAACGATCATTTTGACCCTTCAACTGTCTATCAAAGAGAGACTAAGACCTTGAGTAACCAAATTTTAAAAAGAAAATTAAAGAAATGAAACCGATATTGCAATGAGAATACTATTGTTGCGGTCAATCCTACGTCGCCAAACGTTGTCTGGTCACGTTCTGCAAACCAGAAGCCGCAAACAGGTCCAACTGAATTAAATGGTCTGTAGTCTGTACATTTTATTTGTTATTCTTTTTGCATACTTTTTATTGTTATCACTTTCATAAAACCCACAGGCGTGATATTCCACTTTTTTACGATCTACATTGTAATTTAAAATTCATTGTCTATCGTTTGTCTAGAAAGGCAAATTTAATAAAATTATGACTGGCAAGTAGCCTGCGTGGACAAACTAGTCTTTAATCACGTTTCCGCTAACCTAAACTCATCTAACTTCACTAAATTAGACACACAATTGTTGTAAATGACAAAACAAGCGGAGGAAATAAGCTTAATTACTAAGTTGCCAGTCCAAATCGTCCAGGCCTAAGGGTCTTAAGTAGACCCTTACGAATGGAGGAAACAATTAAGGAAATTTTCAACGCTCCTTAGCATGTACTTTAAGTAAGAAAATTATATTTATTCCTTAAATAAATAATTTTAACCTATACCCACTCAGAAGGGACGCGTCATTACGCGAGACGAGATTCATCTCTCTCCCATTGTCTTTTGTATAAACGAAATTTGAAAAGCTCATTACGAAGTTTTGCGTGTGCGTGGCATAAGGAAAGCCTGGACGGCGTGATAAATCATTGTAAATGACGAAAGGACTATCCTCATTTGTAAGCAGCTAAGATGAAACATCTGTTTTCCTATTGGAAAAATATTTATTGTTTGGCGTTCTGTTTGGTTCACGTAAAAAACAATAATGTAATGAATAGATACCGAGTTTTTGAAAATATCGCTAAAGTATCGCTTCGTTTCGCCGCATCCGCTAAAACTAACTTTGCTCTTTGAACTCGTAACAGAGTTATGTCTACTCGGGGGTTGTTGTGGTTCTAATCAATAGCTACTAATACTTCGTAAATAACGTTTGGTACATCAATTCGACAAATACTTAGTTTTTTCGCTAAGATTCTCGAGGCCACTTGTTAATGGCGACTTTCAAATTCAACCATATGGTTAGTTTAAGATGTATTTGAATGGCAGAGGTTCTGAGATGGATGGTTTTATCTAGAAGGGTTTTCATATAAAACAATAATAGCAAATTGTTGCTGAAATAAGTAAGGAACGAGATAGCAACAATTATATCAGTAATATGAAATTATAACTAATCCAGTGTGCAAATTCGGACTGGTTGTGAAGGATAAGTAAATACTAGAGTTAGATAGATAAAATAATAATATATTATTTCTCTCAGATACATTTAACACTAAAACCACAGCACAAACAAATTTGATAAACATGACAATTGAACTAAAATATATACTAACAAATTTCACAAAATATATAATATGTAAATAATTAGCAAATGTGTAAGGCAAAGGTCCATCAGTGTACATGAATGCAAAGAATGATTGTTAATATAATGAAATATAATAACAACAATACATATTATTCATATAATATATATTATGTAGTACTTAATTAATTAAAACAATATTTTGTTTTAGTTATTTTATAAATACAATATAAATTTAGAGGTTTGGCATCTACTAGTATTGACATTTGATAGCAAACAAAGTTTAATTACAACCAAATGTGTTTGCATATATTGTCAATCTATTTATCTATCAATGTATCATAAAATATTGTTTTTAAAATATATATGACTGGTTAATAATACATCAATCTATGTGTTTTAGATTAAGTGCTATAATTATAATTGTAAAGTAGCTTTTAACTTACCATATGTACCATTAAAAGCCACTGAGCTAAATGCTTCATCTTTGACATCAACTTTTTATTAGACGGCATTTTAACGCCTTGAAACTCATCCACAATAGTTTCTAACGTATCGACCGTTTCACTAAATAGGCACACTAAACCACTACAACTCACACTTACACAAATTTAATTTATAGTTTTATTATTGTTTATCAAGAATTCAATTATCGGCACTAAGCAGTGAATTTTCTGTATGAACGTATAAAAATGCTTGGTTGACAACTTGAAGAGGCCAAGCGTAGAATGTAGACTGACAACACTTCTCAAACACTACGCGAATGTGTAAAACGGTGACTCATCGGCCCCGCATACTGTTTACCGAGCTTGAGTCATCATGCGGTAGCATACCATAAAGCGCACTAGCGCTTTAACAGCGCCACCAACTTAAACAAATATTAAACAGCCAACATTCTGTAAGCACTGTAACGCTGTGCTGTACGATATCGACTCCATTAATACCTCGATTCCGCACGTGTCGCTTAAATAGCCATGCTAAAATAAACTATAATGCTTCTGGTTAAAATTTATTTTCGGATGTAATATAAATGGCCAGGGAAACGAAACGTACAAACTTTCGCGTTTCTCACCCGACTCGTTATGGTAGATTACAAACGACTAGGCCGAATGCCGTTTTGAGGTCGTTTACGCGATACACAATATCTACTCAATCTAAATAGATGCCTATACCTAAATTCGTACTTAAATAACTCTGACTCATCGCATGAAGCCTGAATTTGGCCTTCCAATTTTAATGCTTTTGTTAGTTATCATTTTTATCATATACCTATATATATATATATATATACGTATAATATATATATATTTATTTAATACCTATGTATTGTGTATAAAAATATATTTAATAAGCACTTTTAAGTGCTTATTAAACATATTTTTATATTATTACGTTTCATATTTGATTTTTTAATATATTATAGCGGACAACGGGGCAGGTCTCCTGTATGGTAAAACACCGTTGGCCATGAATAACCGCACCACAGTCGGCGCATTGGTTGTGTTGCCAGCTTTTTACGCCACTTATTCGGCATTTTTAAGGACCTCCGATATTCTCAATCATACTGCGGAACACAGTACAAATACCGTTTCACGCTGAGTATTCTGTGAGACCGTGGTATCATTTCGGAAGAGCCGGTCCAATTAGTGCGTCAGCATATGCTTAAGCATGGCTCTCCACACATAATTGATATGTTTTATTCTTGTCTGATGGCCATTTCATTAAAGTGCTACCTAAATACTAAAAATAATAGTTTTTTGTAAAGAAATTACGATAAAAATATTGATAAAATAGATTAACACTATTAGTTAGGTAGGAAAATGAATTTATTCGAAAGGTGGTGAAGATATTACAATAATGAATACTTAAATGTCATTATGTAATATGTATATTCAAGAATATATATTTCAAACGTAGTTGTATTTGCATACCTATTTTGACGTCAAGCTAATTTGATTAGTATGCTTGTGATAAGTATTCAGAAGTATGGAAATTTACTCATTTAGTCAAGTTGAAATCAATGGCTATGTGATAAGTATGCGTATTTAAAAAAAATAGATATTTATTTATAAAACACCATCTTCATGATCATCATCATAATTTCTTTCTTTCTTCTTTTTTTATGCTGTAGCGGACAATGGAGCAGGAGGGTCTCCTATATGGTAAGAAAAATCGCCACCCATGAACAATCACGCCACATTCCGCGCATTGGTTGTTTTGCCGGCTTTTTACGTCTCTTAAGCGACACTTTTAAGGGCTTCCGATATTCTCACTCACTCTGCGAAACGTAGTACAAGTTCCGTTTCACGCTGAGTATTCTGTGAGCCCGTAATATCGCTTCTGACGAGCCGGCCCAATTACTTCATAATATTTTAGATACAAAAAGACTGAGAAAGATATTCTTCGCTGTGAAAAGTTTTTTTCTATGGAATCGGTGGCATACGAGCGAGAGGCTCACCCAGGTTAAGCGGTCACCGATGGACACCCTTAGCCCTTGCAGAGCCACGGGTGAGTTGCTGGATTTAAAGAATATGTACGCTCTTTTCTTGAAGGTCCCCAACATTGGTGACTCTTTTATTTATAGGTAGGTATTTATGACAAAAAGGAAAAATATTGATATAGTTCGCCCTGTCTTTTAATGTCTTTTATATATTGAACGAGAGAATTCAAATAGTGATAAAACTAGATTGACATATTAAGACAGTGCAAGATCAGTACAAAACAGTTTTAGTCCTATGCTCCTACAGAGTTCCAGATTACTTCGTTTATAGTCTAATGTATATGTTTTAAGGTTTCACCTACAAATAAGGTGTGATTTTGTAGGTAGGCATTTTAATGCAGACGTGGGCACATCTTTTTATAACCGATGATCTAAGTTTGAGGGTGAATGCACTCTGAATTCTGATGTATCTTTACAAGGCATGACTACGATTTCAAAGCTTATTTTATATTTGATCTTTTTGAACAAATTTCTTTTGTTGTATAGATGGGATAATTAATAATAATATACTATACTCTAATAACATACTAATAGTTTTACGCAAAGGACATATACAGGTATAAATAATTTGTATGTATTATATGTGGCATATTGTTCTTCTCTAATTCAGTAGTAACTTTGATTTTTGGTAAAGTTATTTACGTAAATAATTATTTGTTTTTTTACACTTTTCATAGTCAGCATTGCTTTGTCATATTGTAACTATTGTAAATTCAGAAACGGGACTTCAATAGCTTAATTGTATTAGGAATGGTAATAAAATTGGGACACAATTGAGACGAAATATTACAATTGAAGAGTACCCAAGAAAACACACCACACTTCGACGATTAAACGTTCAAGGCCTTCTTTAGGAGATTTCTTCGCGACATGAGATAGGTCACGTCTTAAGTCCCTCCAGATGAGAGGCTTCTCAAACGATTCTTCCATTTTTATAAAAGACATTATATTTTGCTCAAAATATAATATCTTAAATAAAGATTGATATTTTATACAACATGCATACCTTAAGTTTAAATCTTTTAAATGCAATTTTTATCTTTTCCATCTTGATGTTTGTCGTTCCACAAATGACAGTTTTTAAGGCAATTTGTGCCGCGCACCACCACTCCCACTAATATGACAAAACAATACGATTTCGGGATCTTCAAAAAAAGACACCCGTGGCCTAGCAAGGGCTGAGGGATTTTACGCTGGGTATTCTGTTAGGCCGTGATATGACTTCGGACGAGCTGGCCCATTTAGTGCGTCATCATTTGCATCACCGTGGCTCTCCCAGGGGTGGAAAGGCATATAAGCCTCACTTATACAGAGCATTTATTGTGGCAATTACAATGGATTTTTAGTATAAAGAACCCGGGCTTATGGCTGGATGTATGGCACAATAGCCATCTGCATCAAACACAATAGTCGAATTAACAATGAGTCATGTTCACCCTATCAGTCACTTATGGGTAGAGTCAGTCAGACGAAATAATGACTCATTTTGTTACAGGTGTTCAAGATGTACGGGTTTTTATCGTAATTTATCAGAGGGGGCTTAATTTTAATTTTATTGGTGCTTTGTATGCGTCATAATGTCACGCTTAGGTGTTTGGTATTAAGCTCATCCATTTAATTGCACCAAGCTTTATGTACTTCAGGTAAAAATATGAACAAAGAAATATTCTGATGAGTCAATGTATTATAAAAGTAGAATATTTTGTTTATTAATGTGACTACGTAAGACAACGGACAGATAACTAAAATACATACCTACTTCTGACGGTTATTAAAAAAATTATCTATTAAAGATTTTCTTTTAATATTCTGCTATGAATTCATTATAATTATTATTAAAAAAATTTACTGTATGAAATTTATGTTTTATAATTAGACATTCATTTTAGTTTTTAGATATAATTTTTTTTTAGGTTATAAATATGTCTATACTGAATACATTTACATTAAGTTTTATACAATATGTAATCCAATTAAGATGTATATAAAACATTAAATATTAATATCATTAAATCATCTCTAAAAGCTTAAAGACATTGACGTAAGAAATAATACAATTACATATAAAAGTGACGTCCTTGTGACGCACAGACATAACAATAACATGACACTTGCAGGGGTTTCCTCGAAGTACGGATGACCTAAGCCAACTTTCAGTGTATATAACTCCAATCGCTATACCAATGTTCAGCTAAAAGTAAATGTAAATTTCACTAAACAATTAAATCAAAACTTTTCCTTGAAAAGGCTCAATTATATAGAAATCAAGTTTGCTATAACATCGGAAACCCTGAATATTTATCTTTAAGGTGGAATATTTTGTTATGACTTTTAAATCATCTTCAAAAATCTTTAACTTAAATAAAATTCAAAAATATTCTTTATCAATATCGCGCCTTTGTTAATGTTTAATTGAGCTATGACTGCTGATCGATGCAGTTTGCCGAAGGCTTTTGACACAAGTTAACTAGATAAATAAAAAAAATATCCTCGAATGTAAAATATATAATAAATATTGCCAGATTTTCATCAAATACATATAGAAAATAATAATATATATATACATTATATGTGTGTGTATATATATATATATATATACAGTAACCTATTGCGTAGTTTGAACGGCTTAAAGCGTGTCCAAAATTTACTACTTTCAATCAGTTGAAAAAAATATATAGGCATGAACATTTCTTTGGTTTGCAGTTTAGTAATATTTTAGATATGTGTATCAGATATTTGATATTAACTCAACGTTTTTTAGTTTTTCCCTTGTATTCAAGATCTTAAACTTTCATGGAATCTTAAAAATATAAAAACAATTATAGAACTTAAATCATATATGTAAAACTTTCACATCAAAATATTAATAAAATGGTAAAATTAAATTTAGTGTAAACACTATCGATTTTTATAATAATAATATTTCATTTAAGGAGGAATGCACTGACGTGTATGCAATTCGAAATCATAATCAAAGCGTGACACACCCCTATTGTTTACAAAATGACGAAACCCCGACCACGGGGATGAATCTGACTCAGACATGACTCATTTAGAATCAATCATTACTATTAATTGAATCATGTATAGTTATGAAATAATGCTTTATAAAAATTCAAAACATGTCTAAGGGTGACTCAAATTAGATTCCTAATTAACTTCGACTCGTTATTATGCAAACAACGAAAGACATTGTTATTAATGCATTCAATTGTTCTTGTCCGATTTAAAATAATTCAGTTGTGATAGTAATTAAAATTTATTGTTTATTATATAATACAATAAAAAATTAACTGTTTTTAAGTACAAAATGCAATTATAACTTGATACTGACATAAGAATGATAGGTTTCATGAGAATTATGTAATTTTGATAAAGAATAAATACTTGTATCCAATAGAGTTTAAGTTTTTATCAGTAAATTGTTATAATTTATAGTTTATTGATAAAAAAAAACTTATCACCGTTTCCATAAAATACAGAAGAATCTTTTATTTTGTCTGTTTGTGTATGGGGTGCAATGAAAACCGTCGGTCCCACTATTTGTGGTGGTGCTTTTTTTTAGGACTTGACAAACGCTTTTAGCATAAGGCCTCCACAACTTCTCGCGGATTTTTGGATTTTTGAGAATTGGTTTGGTGCCGCGACTAACACAGGGCGTCTTCTGCGAGACACAAATCTCGGCTTGGGCCGTCGCGGGAACGTTGGCCGCCTGAGCGGCCGGTCGGAAGCTAGGTGGTGCATACAACCGAGAACTACCCTATTTCATATCCCTCTATAAATACTGTTTACAATAATTATTGTAGGTATACTTTTATTTTTAAATGAGCTTATTTACTTCATTATCCTATTTTAATAAGTAGAATAATAATAATATTATTATTAAACATACATTTAAGTCCGAAGTGACACCTCAGACTATAGAATACTCAGCGTGGTATAGTTGTACTTGAAACGATTCTTCTATTGTGTTTCGCTGAGTGAGTGAGGATATCGGAGATCCTTAAAAGTGCCGCTAACAAACGCGTGGACTGAGGCGCGGTTATTCCATGCGCGGCTGTGTTCTCTTACCATATAGGAGATCCACCTGCTCCGTTGTCCGCTATACCATAAAAAATAACAATTCAAGTTTGTACACACAATTACTGCATTAGCACTGAATGTGAGAAACATAAATAAAAATGATTAAGTAATAATTACTTGTTTTAAGAAGGTTAAACAAGTATTGTTTCGGTGGTTAGGTTAACACATATGCTAAGGTTATCACTTTTACTTTTAGACAACTGAGGAGATGGGTCCCCTATATGTTAAGAGAACACCGCCGATCATGGACAACGGCACCACAGTCCGCGCATTGGTTGTGTTGCCGGCATTTTACGCCACTTTAGCGGCACTTTTAAAGGTCTCCGATATCCTCACTCACTTTTAGAAACACAGTACAAGTACCGTTCCACGCTGAGTATTCTATGATCCCGTGGTATCCCATGGTATGGCTCACCCACGGCTCATCACTTCCAATGCTTTTGTCAATTTTCACGTATTTAGCAACAACAACTGCTTTAGCCGATAACAATATTCTTAAACAATGATATCTGTATTAGAGTATTATATTGATAACTGTTAATGATTTTTTATTATCTACAGTGTAATCTAAGGACTGTGAAAAGCAAATAGGATTTTTTCCAATTAAATAATATCATAAACTATAATTAAATAAAGCTATTAGTAGAAACAGTTTTTTGATAGTCTGATTAAATAAAACAAAATGAAAAATATCTCAAAACTATCTCCCGTGGGAGAGCCATGCTGATGCACTAATTTTGCCGGCTCTTCCGAAATGATACCACGGGCTCACGGAATACTCACACAGAGTACTTGTACAGTTTCGCAGAGTGACTGAGGATATTGGATATAAAAGTGCCGCTATGTGGCGTAAAAAGCCGGCAACACATCCAATGCGTGGACTGTGGCGCTGTTGTTCACAGGCGGCGGTGCTCTTACCGTATGGGAGACCCGCCTGCTCCGTTGACAGCTATAGAACTCCTTTAGAATCACAATGATTACCTAATCAAAAGTTATCATATATCATTATAGTGAAGAAAAACCGAATGAGGGCTAGGTCGTGTGAAGAATATAAGGGTCGTTGCGTCATCTGTTTATATCTTTAAGCAGATGAGTCAGAAAACTTAAAAAGGATGCATTCAACATGTGTACGAGTGACCGAGTTCATTGGACAGAAACAATCATTCGAGAGTTGAACGAAACACTGACTCATTCTTAAGTAACTCTTTCTATCTTTATACTTGAAAGGTCATCGAATTGAAATTTGTTTTATTAATCTAGAAAACATAAATTAATCAGTTACTAAATTTATTCAATTTATGATATGTTTAATAAAAGCGCCACGTTAATCAATATAGATTTTTATCTTTATTCAACAGATATTTTTTATATCAAATTGGAGTATAATCAAATGTAGCTACTAGAATAATATTTATATATAAAATATCATTGTACTTAAGACAAATATAACATTTTTCACTTCTGTGATACTTGACGAAATATGTATTTAACACATTTATCATGCATTATCAGTTTGTATGAGGGGTCAGGCATTTAGATTACAGTGGCTTAATAAGCTTAAATTTGTATATTATCATATTTATATTGGTGTAACATAGCAAAACCGAATTGATAAATAAGGCAATCAAAAATTTCACTTCGATATTTTAAATAACAATTATAAAAATTGCTTTGGGCCTTGTTTATAGAAAAAGTCATGCAGCGGCTTATCTGAGATGAACATCGTTTATAAGTAATGTACCACACGGCCTCCGTGTCTAACGGAGCGTGTTAATGGTGCTCGTAACAGCCACGGGTCGAAGATTTTTCATAACTTTTATATTTACATGATCTTATTACTCCGATGTGAATCGCTTAAATAATAAAACTCTATTTGAACATCATAGAACCAAATGTCAGGACATAAAATGTTATTGATCATTTTTTTAGGTAATTTAATTTTTTTAACTGTCAAATCTCGTAGATAACTTTACAAACCTTAGGGGCGGATATCTCGTGGAAGGAGCTTGGCCTAGGTGCGGGTCCGGCAGCTACGCAGTCAACTGGCACGCTGTAGTCAGCGCATAATGCGGCCTGCCGACAAAATTAAAATTTCAATTTTTGTAATGTGATAAGCCTCGTATCTAAGTAGTTTCATAATCCTAATGGTTTGATGCCCATTACGAATAAAAAAAATATCTATCCGGTGTTTGGAAGTCCTTGAAAGTGGCCGAGCGAATGTCTTTACACCAACACCCATGAGATAAGTATGCTAATGCATTAGTTGGGCCAGTTAATGTTACGACAGGCATACATAATACTAGCGTGAAACAGTACTTGTACTGTGTATTGCTGAGTGATTGAGGATATCGGTTACAAAGGCGTAAAAAATCAGGCAACACAATTAAAACGCGGATTGTGACGCTTTTGTCCATGAACGACGCTGATCTCTTACGATAGAGGAGACCCGCCTGCTCAGTTACCCAATAAACAATTAAAAAGTTAGGCCAGCAACGCACCCGCGGCCCTACAATGGCTAGGTGTGTTGATGGGCAGACGATCGCTTATAATGCGTGAATTTCTGCTCGTTTGCCACCGTCTCTATAAAAAATTAAAACCCTTTAAAATTAGATAGGGGTTTAAAAGTTACAAACACCATCATAAATCCACACTGCTACAGCTAAAAGAAATTAGAATGGATGGAATCAATAAAGGCTCAATATAAAAGGAAGCCGGAATTTCATTCGGAGTTCAAATTAATTGGGAGTAATTATCGTTTTGCTAAAGCATTCATTAATAGCGATCCGGCAAGGTTTCATCATATGAAAAACATGATATCTTTATGAGCATATATCATATTTCTCTCAGAGTAGACACTGGGCATTAGTCACTTCAAATTTATTGTATTATTATAACATATTTCTTTTTAAATATTAATAAAAAAAATTGTAAAAGAAAACGCATTTATGTTTATATAGACTACAGTACTAATTTAGATTAAAAAATAAATTTTACATAATACATGTTGGCTATTGAAATAAATTACTGTAATATTTATTAAGTGAATATATTTGTATTCTTTTATGTGTATTTGTTTACTATTTTATAAATAATTATTAATCACGAATATACTAAGTAAAATTAACTTAAATCGAATCGCAGTATTTTCCTCTACATAACATACTCGTAAAAGCTAAGCTAACCTATAACTTTCCCCTACCTATGATATAGCTACGCGTATTAAAACCCGCATAGTTCAAATATTGAGTTATGCAGACAGCCTGCAGATGATGGGTTTTCCAATATCGTCTAGCTATTTCTTAGTGCTTGTGTATTCTATTTAGCCTAATATCATCACAGAGATTTGTCAACGTCAGCATGTTCTTTGTAAATGCCTATCAAAGCTTTGTGGGCAACCACCTACGCTCAGCTTTGAAGCTATTATAAAAATGGCTTGTTCTTAATTTCACAAAAGCTTTTACAACATGGTTTGTGAATTATTATTTTATTTATTATAAAATGTATAAATATTGTACATGTATGTTGCTCTTAATATATTACTATTTATTAAACATTATCAAAAAGGCCACATTTGACTTACTTAATCATTATTACTATTATTATTACTTAATTTGTTTTTACTTAATTATTAAGAAATGTGTATTTTGTCTTCAATTTTCTAACAGCTATTTTATATTGTATTTATTAATTATTTAACATATACACTAAACCCGTAACTATTTTGTTTCCAGCTAAATTGTCCTAGGCTCCCCATTTGTCGTCCCAAGGATAAGATTATCTTAAGTCAGATCAGTGGAGCGAGAAGATAAAATTATTATCTTCAACAAAGGGCACGTTAATTGTTTTATCAACTGGCCACAGTTCACTGCGCTAAAAGCTGATAATGGTTTATAAAGGGACTTTTTAAAGTCTACGAAGTTTTTACGTATATTTTATTTATAAACTATAATTAATATAACTCAATAATATGTACACATTTCTACTATCATATTTATTTAGAATTTTAGAAGTTTTTCTATAAACATACATAAATTGCATATAGTAATCAAATTTTAATATCAAAGCAAAAGAAATATATATAATTTTATGTCTCATTTTTACTATAACTTCGTTTAAAATTGCACGTTGTAACGCATTTGAGTGCATTTCCAAAAATTGAAGTAAATGTAAAATTGTGAGGAAGTATATAAATAATAAAACTGAGTTTTGTTTCGGCAGCTATCCAAATCGGGTACGTTCGATTGAGTGAACATAACCTCGCAACTGCGGCCGGGAGTTGAAAGCTGACGCAGACATTTTGATATATTATCGTAACTATTATTTTCTAATCGTGCGGAAGGTATGATAAACATTTCATGAATTTATGCTACGTTGAGATGTTCAAATATCGAATCCGTTACAGAATAACTGGCGGAAAACGGCCCTAGTTGTGCTCCGTTTCACTGAGTGCGTGAGGATATCGAAGCTCTTTAAAAATGAAGCTGCGTAAAACATCGGCAACACAACCAATGCGCTGATAGGTGCGGTTGTCCATGGGTGTCGGTGTTCTCTTACCATACAGTAGACCTACCTGCTCGGTTATGGGCTTTGCCATGTAAAATTAATATACAGAGCAAAAGGACTAGCGTGCCTACGATTTCTTAACCAGTATCAAGAATAACGGTTTTGAAAATCAATATAAGTGGCATGGATACAGAAAATACACATAAAAGCATAAGTTAAGCATAGATTATATGTGGTACCTTCATTTGTGTGTCATCAAAACACGTTGGGTTTTGTTTAAAATTGATAATATAATTGCTTATTTATTTATTATTATGTATAGATGAGTCAACTTACGGATTTATTTATACGGGTTAAATATGGTATCTTTATATTGACGTATTTGTTTTTTAAGTCAATATTGTTTGAAATAACTTAGTCTGAATCATAATTTCTCAAATTTGATGTTAAACTGACATAAATTGTGGGCAAACATCACAAAATGATTAAAGTGACTCATATTTCATGTTTTCATCTGTGGTAGAAATATGTGGTGTAACCTAATCTTCAAAATATTCTTCTTTTACCTAATTTAATTTTTTTACCATAATAAAGCCTAATCTTTTTTATTGATGATATATAGGTAAACCTAGTATTGTTTCATTATCATGTTTTTCATACTAGTTAGTTCAGATTAATTAATTGCTACAATAAAAGTATTATTTAGGTTTAGGAGTCTCTTTTATTCAACATATAGAGAACAGAGTAAGACACAGATGACATGTATGCCGTTAGGGGTCATCTCTGTCCGTCTGGAGTAGGCGGGTCACCATTATGGTGAAAGATCACCGCCGGCCTTAGAAAAACACGCTTTGGTTGCATTGCCGGCTTTTCACGCCGCTTGAGTGGAATAATTTCACTAGCTTTCGATAGCTTCTCACTCACTCAATATAAAAAATTACTTTTTCACGCTGGTTTTCTATGAGACAGGTGGCGTCACTCCAGACGAACCGGCATTGTTAGGGCGTCAGCATCTGCTTCTTTAACTGTGATTTACTCGCAAAAGTTGTTGAGGATAGCTCTATACACTATTATTATATATCTTGTAAGTATACAATATACTCACACCTACTTAGATTTTGTTTGAAGTGATTTCTCATTTCCATACAAATAAAAGTAACAGATTTATTAAACTTTATTTCGCAAAATGAGAAAACTATTCCTCTAGAAAGTATGGTGATAAACTTCTAGTGCTTCGTTGACTATACAGCGCAATTAAGCTCGCTTATTTTTATGTATCTTATGGTAGAAGAAAAATAAATAAGAACTGAGGCAGTGGTAAAAACTCATTTATATTTTAGCGCCTTGAAAATGGAACTGAATACATATTTGTAATTATTTTATAAAAATAAATAAAATTATTTGTGAAGCTGTAGAGGGTCATCTCCGGATCTATAAAACCGATATTGGAATGTCTTTCACCAATAGAAAGCTACGTTAATTGTGAATAAAAGTAAGGTTTTGTCAGTGTAGTAGTCGGATTTGCCAATTTAATCGTAGAAAAAAGAAAAAGTTTTCGTATGAATGCTGCCTCAAGGATGAGAGGTATATGATTTAGTTCTTGAGAAAATTTGTAGAGCTTGAAAATGCCTATAAAAAGTCCGAATATATCAACTTTCATAATTTATTTGGCAAAGCAACGTTCGCCGGATCAGCTAGTATAAAATAAAACTAAAGAGAAGGTTTAACATAGATCAATATATTAGATATAGCTGATGGAATTTATCTAACACGCATGGTTGAAATTCTAGACAGGCCGAAATTTAATTAACTGCACCGACAGATCTAACCCTTTGTTGTTAGATATAATCGATTATATATGTGTATATATATATATATATATATTTACACTTATTTCATTAAATATAAATTGAGTTATATTTTCGATGAATAAATTTTATCGCTACTAATTTCTATTGCAATTTATTTTATGAAAA